>WAAG01002376.1:68137-104761 GCA_013390105.1 Tichodroma muraria | reverse complement strand
CTCGGAGCCGCCGCTTCCCGGGCGCGGAGCAGGGAAGGGGGAGCCCCGGGGTGCCCGGCTGCAGCGGGGCTGCTGAGAGAAGAGGCTCCCTCCGCCACCTCCCTGCTGTGACACAGCGCAGCCCGGCGTCTCCTGGGCAGAGCCAAAGCTTTGAGGAGCCAGCGTGTCCCTGGGCGCTGGTTCCCGGCGCCGCCGTCTGCTGCGCGGGCAGCCGCGCCGGGAGCGCCTGGGCGGCTCTGAGCCCTGGGCCGGGGCAGCCTCAGTGCGAGGTGGTTTCACAGAGAAAACAGCTGGAGCCTCCTCGCCTCCACGCTAACAGCAAAGCCACTGGCGTTAGTTTTGCGTTAGATCCAGGTGGGGGAAGGAAGTGTGAACGTCCCCCGGGAGAGAGAAAATTGCGAAAGTCAGAGTGTTTAGAGAAACAGATGTGGGTTTGCACGTTCTGCACGTTCTTCCTTTGAAATTTAAGAAAAATAAATAAATTAAAATTAGGCTCTTAAAAAAAAAAAAAAAGCACGCTTCTTATGTGTTGTTTATATCTCTGGTGCTAGACATAAGCAACAATTAGCTTTATTTTATAATGATCATCTAGGACAGGAGAAAGGCTTGTAGGGTTAAATACAGTGGGTATCGAGAGTGTCATGGTTTACTTCCTGAGCATGTCACACACCATACTCTTTAAGGCAGACCAAAATCAGAGCTGAGGGGATCTGACAACAAAAAGGAAATCAGGCATGGGGGGACAGGAGCAGCTTCTGCCAGTCGGAGGTCTGCCCTTAGCTCCAGGTCTGCCCTGTGAGGTGGCAAATGTCTTCCCAGAGTGCCAGCAAAAAAACCCACAAACAGGCAAACACAGAAAGATTCTTGTTCCTTCAACAGAGCAGATGGGTATTTTGGAAATAGTACCTGGTTTGGGGGAAGAAGATTGAATTAGTTCTTAGACACCGGAACAGGTTGCCAGGAAGGCTATTGGACACCCCAATACTGGCATTGTTCAAAGCCAGGTTGGGTAAGGCGTGGAGCAAGCTGGTCTAGTGGGAGGTATCCCTGCCCATGGCCTGGAGAGGTAGGGACTGGATGATCTTTAAGGTCTATTCCAACCCTTAAACATTCTATGATTATATGATGCTAGGCTGTCTCAGAATGAGAGATGGGGGAGTTAAGTAACCCTCAATGCAGTTCCTAAGCATGCTTCACTTTCAAGAAAGGGGATGTAGGTTCTCATGTTGCTCTGGAGGAAATCACTTCCCGTATATTGTCCACCAGTTCTATGCTGATGTCACAGGAGGAATTGTGCTAGGAAGTTAGGACACCAAGATTCCAAGAAAACATTGAGTATGTAAATGTTGGTTTTCTCACATAGCCTGTGTTGCTGGCAACCTGACCTCAAGAGAACTATCCCAGAGAAACAGCTAATTAGTAACCTCTAAACAGTGGAGAAACATAGAAGTAATAAAGAATAGTTCTGTAGTTGAGATAGCGGAAAGCTGTGGTCTTGGAAAGTGGGGAAGTCTCTGCCTGCCTTCCCTCAGAAGTGTATGGGTTTAATGTATGGAGCTGCATCAGTCCTGAAAAGGGGCTGGATGAACGGAGATGACCGCACCCAAATCTTGGCGCCGAACCCAAGTCTGATCATTGTTTGCTTAGCTCAGGGTTTTCTGTTTTGGGCCTGAGAGGTCTGTGCTGCTCAGGCATGCCCAGGTCTGAGTTGCTTTGTGCCTTGCACCCATCTCAGTGCTGCACCCAGAAACTCAGGGAAGCTCAGGGCCAAATCCTGTAGAGCAGGAGTAGCTGAAGGGCTGCTCTGTGGCCACCTGAAGCTTAGGGCAAGCCTGTCACTGAAGGGGAAGAGGCAATGGCATGGGAAGGGGCTCAGGAGCTGATCTGAGTTGAAAGTTGAACTTTTCAACTCAGGAGGGAGGCAAGAGAGTCCACAGGGAGAGGGTGGCATTTCAAGCATGTTCCTTCATTTAGGCTTCTCTGTCAGGCATGCTCCAGTCTGAGTATTCTGGAGGGCTTTGACTCACCCTCTGACGGCCTCTAGTCCTGCCCACACAATGTGTCAGGAACCCGCCTCATGCTAGATTTTGGGCTCTGTTTTATCAGCACAGGCTTTAGTTTGTGCCTCTTCACTACCGAACCTGAGGGGTATCTAACCCACAGTGTTAGGATGATGAGGAACCAAAGCCTAAACTCATTAAGGCATAGTAAATAATGTGTGAGAGTTTTACCCAAATCCGTATAGGATGTGCTTGTGAGACTGCGTTTTCATTTCCTCTTTCAGACTGAATGCTCTCACAATGAGTAACGCAGAAGTTACTGTGCCTGGTCTGCTTTGGAGACTCCCTTAGCAATGCTCTCTGCCATGCTGTGAGGAAGCCTCCCTTTTGCTGAGGTATCTGTTCCTGGGAAGGGAATGACTTCACCCCCAGGTTGAAATGTGTCTGGGCAACCTACCTGATCTCCCCTATACTGCCCAGGAATTCAGGGGAAAACAAATAGGCCCATCCCAGTTTTCCCAACACACAGCTGGCAACACAGCTTGACCGCATACATTTTTCCCACCTCCCTTTGAAAATGATACCAAAAAAGAATTAGGCTCTTTTTTCACAAAATAAGCAAATTTCTTCTTGTGTTTTGTTTACATATGTGGTGCAGTGGCTAGACATAAGCAACAATTAGCTTTATTTTGTGTAATTTAATGATCATCTGTTGCCCTGATTTTTTCAAGTTTTCTAAAAGCCTTCTGTGTTTGCATTTTTCTACAGAACTTTCTCACACATTTTGTGTAAATAACTTATTGTTTACATTCTTTTATGGAGGAGGAGAAAGTTGATGGACTGTTGGGTTGACCAGTGGCATTGGAAAGGTGGCACTGTCATCCTCCAATGACACTGGCTCTTGGATTTTGTATATAAGAAGATGGAGTCAGAAATTAAAAGTCTTTTTTTTCTTGGAATGAGCTGTTGTGCGTGTCGTGCTGTTTGTGTCCTAGAGTGACAATCATCTAGGACAGGAGAAAGGCTTGTAGGTTTAAATACAGTGGGCATCAAGATTGCCATGGTTTACTTCCTGAGCATTGTACATACCACACTATCCGAGGCAGACCAAAATCAGAGCTGAGGGAATCTGAGAACAAAAAGGAAATCAGGCAGGGTGACAGGAACAGCTTCCTTCCTTAATCTCAACCCCCTTCCTAACACAAGCAGCTTTCTTTTTTCTCCAAGAGGGACAGAAAGCAGTGCATTAAGAAGAAATGTGACTTTTCATTGTAGACTGATCCATGTCAAGACCCTGGATAATGTTATTTTACATAATTTCTTATAAACCTTTAGTTATCTGTGGTTTAAGACTTTTTTTTTTGCTTTTTTTCAGCCTACTTCTCAATGCAAAAATAAACTGCAAGCCTTTGCTCCGCCCCCATAAATATTTTCCGCAACAAGGTGTTTGTTTCTGAAAGTCCCAAATAATGACTCATAATGAGTTTTTTAAAAAGGAGAAGCAATATATTTTTTAATATATTAGCTATTCTCTCACAGACAGATGTTCCCCTTCATTGCACAGCATGAAGTGGTGAAAAGGAGCAGAAAAACTGCGGTAAGAAAGAGAAAAAACTCCCAAAAGCCAACCCAACAAACAACCAAGGATCAAGAGAAACAGGTCAGGTGTCAATTTTACATCTAAATTTGGAATTACTACATGTGCAGAGTGCATGAAGGTGAGGGTCATTTGTTGGAGTTCCAGGTCTCTGTGAAGTGAAGTAATGGATTGAATGCATGAAGCGTGTGTATTATTGAGAAAGGTCTTAAGTAAATCAAATTCAACTATTTTTGGGAACTTATTGGGTCAAGATCATTCAGGAAATGTAGGGGAGGGAAATGGGTGGAAATCAAGACATGTTTCTTACTCTACAGTTTTATTTCTTTGCTGAGTTCACTCAGTCCAAAAGCTGTTTATGAAGTGTTTTACAGATGGATGCAGTCTTTCTAACAGGCAAACTACTTAGCCAGATGGCTTCACATCTGGATTAATCTTAGCATGAAACAGAGAAGAGCAGTTCCATTTCTAAGTATCTGCTCTCTGTAGCAGACCTAAAATTGGTGATGATCACCAAAGACATTTATATCAGCATAATTTGCAAATAGTATTTATTTCTCTACTTCTGACAGTTCTGAATGTTTCTGATGGAAACATTTCAAAATGTTTGGGTGTCTGATTTGCTTTATCACAACTGCAATGGAAACTTACTGCCTGATTGCTCAGGCTGGTACTGGGAAACCCAAACTCAGTTAAAATCAGATGAATAGATGTTTAATGTGAAAATGAGGAAACACAAATTCTCACATAAATTGGTGATGCGCTGAAGCCCTTTATTCAATATCTTGTCTCAAACTAAATGGAAGATTGAAGATTTTAAGAAGATTCCCAAAATGCCTTCTTGTGAACCTTCCTTACCTTCATCACTGTTGATAATCAACTGAATTAATTCTGTTTGTAGGGAAAAGAAACAAATTGACTCCCCAGCCTAACTGTGAAGCACTGCTCTGCAAGCTTTGCATCAGCAGGTTTACAGCATGTTTATGTAGGCTATATTTTTTTATATTTTTGGCACAAACTGCCTTTCAGCTACACAAATTGTATTTTTATTTCATTTTGCTTTATCTTGTAAATTATTCTGTTGGTTTTTAATCTTTCTTGGAAGCAGTATAACTTTATCTTGGAATGCACTGTACTGTCATAATGTTAATGTGGACCAATTCATTAGCTGTCTTCAGAAAGTTTTCATCCTGCAAGGAGCATAAATGCATGGTGTTGGGTCTGGATCGGGCAGTCCATTGCTACTGTTTCATGGCTAGAGATGGTCTGAGATAACTTCACTGAGCCCAAAATACTTGCTGAAAAGGACTTGGTTTCCACTTCTGTGCTTCTGGGTTTCAAAGCTGCTTGTGAAGCCAGTGGTTGTGCCTCTGCCTGAGGACCAGACATTCCTGGTCCTGGTCGTCAGGGCCCCTTGCCTTCAGCTCAGGGGCAGCTCTCCTGCTGTGCCAGTGCGCTTGGGCTGCTTCAGGAGAATGGGACAGGACTGCCCTCCCTGCAGTCTGATTGCCTGATCATACCAAGTGGACAACCCCTTGTGCTGATGGCTCATAAAGTATAGACCGTAGCCACTTGAAATCCTGAAACTACCATCACAGCTTTGCTTTCAGTGTTGTGGTAGCACTTGCGGTAGCTGGAAGTGATATGCATCTGGTCAGCTCAATTTGTCTGTGCTGGGAAAGGTGGGAGTCTCAATGTCTGAGGTGCCTCCACCTGCTCAGCCTCCTTTTGCTGGTAGAAGAGAGGACATATATGCTGATAAAGTCATACTACTGATCAGTCCTGACCAGTGCTTCAGAGGGATCCTCACTGAATTGTAACAAAACGGTGTACATCAATGTTGAATCAGCCCAAAGTTCCTGCCTTAGGTTTTTGCACAAAGTCAGTTAAGCATGAATACTCTCCTCTGTAAAGCCAGGGCCATATTCCAGGCAGGGCCGTATTCCAGGTTGCAGAAAAATCCCTAGTGTCGTTCTGCTACTGGAGAGTGAATCACACGTAGCCATGCTGGGCAGTTGTCGATCTGCTCCTTTTCTCCTCACATGTATTGAGCTGCTGGGCTGTGCTGTGCCATTAGCCCCTGTAGCAGGTAGGAGGCAGCTGTAGGAGCAACAGAGTGCAAAGAGAAAGCTTTCTGCAGCCTGGAGGGTTTGCCTCCCTCCCCCATCTTCATGGTTTTTACATCTGCTCCCATAGTCACCAAAGAGAGAAAGATACACCAACCCACAACAAGCCCACGGAGGCAGAGCTGTGAAGCTCTCACCAGGAAGCTGACACACTAAGCCTCTCCACTCTTTCTCGTCACACTGCATCTGGGTCTGCTGTGACTGCTGCCTCCAGATGAACTAGACCCAGTTGCCAAGACTACTTTGGCCTGGATGTGCAGGCGTGTCTGGTTACCTTTAGAGCTTTTGGATTTTTTATCCTCTCAATGATATAATTGTTCTAATCTACTAAAAAGTCTATCTAAAAAAGCCAGGATCACAGAACACCACTCTTCTTTTTTTCTTCCCTTGTCTCGTCTAGGATAGTTGACTTCCGTAACGTTTACTTTCAAAAGACTCTTTCAGCTTCCTGCCTCTGGTGAGTTCACTGCATTTTCTTTTTTTTTCTAGGAGTCTTAATGTGAATTGATATTCTGAAACATTCAATCTATTTTGTTTTACTATTGTTAATTACTTTTATTAATAAGTTTGTGAAATTGGTTCACATAATCAGTTTTACTTTTCTTTTAAATACTATCTGTTAAATGCTCAGCGTTAAGATATACAATTATACACTGGCCTAGATCTTCATTTTCTGGATGTTCATTTGTTCCAGAGTTTTTTTCACCTCAGCATAAAAAGGCCTTATATTAAGTAGAAAATGGAGTGTGATGGGCTGTACCGTGCCAGTTTCTTCCATGTTAACTGATATAAGAAAAAAGAAAAAATGGGAGTTACTCTCAAGATGGTGGATCTGATTCTGATGATCTTTTCTGTTGTATGAACTATGAATCCAGGAGTGATAGGCATGTATAAATCTGCAACATTTCAAATGATGGGCTTCTTCCCTGCTTGTGAAGTACATCATGCTTACGAGAAAACTGTTCTGCTTCATCTTAAATATTCCCAAACACATTTAGGTGAAGATTTTATTGTGAGAATCTGAGAAGCATATTCTTCGGACTGGAGCGAGATTCAAAGTATTTTTAATTTGACATGTTTGTATCAAACATGTCTGTGGCTGGATTTGGCTCCAGCAGCTGCCTGGCTGTGCTGGGTCTAACAAATGCCTGTGCCACCTTCTGAGATGGAAGATTTCCATCTAAATGGCCACATCTGTAACTGCCTTCAGGTCACTCCCACGGCTTCTTCTCTGCTCTCTGAGCCAACTGTGGCATGCTTGTGGTGTGGAGTCCCTTACAGAGCAGTATGTGTGTATGTGCATATGTGCACATCTGTGCATTCCCATTTCCAGATTCTCCTCACAAAACCTGCATCTCATGATGCTCTAGTGGTGATGGAATGGTCTTGTCACATTGCCAGTGAGATGCAGTTAATCTGAAAGGTGAATGAGGATAGAGCACACTGAGGCTCCATCAGTGGAGGAACCATCTCTCTGACACACAAGTCTCTGCAAAAAATCTGAATGTGGATTTAAGATTTTCTAACTTCTCATTTCAGCTGTGTTTCCACCTTTGGATGGGGCAGGAGTTGAACTGTGGCATCCGGCAGAGGCCAGCTTTAATGTGGGATTTATTGTGAATAAAATACTTGCAGAAGAAAAAGGTAGGGTAAATGAGACAAGTTAGTTGTTAACAGGCACATCTGTCAGCAAATTTTGGTGTCTGTTGCTGTTGGAATAAGGTGGGATTGTGCTTTATATTGTGCTGCTTCATATTCCACATTTTCAACCCCACCATTTAGATCAGCGTGTGGCGTTTCTGTGGTTTTGCAGTAGGAAGGATCATAAGTGTATACTTACTTGACTTTAGAATGGGGTTTGATGTAGTTTTTCTGAGACTGGTCTGAAGATCTATCATGCAAATGAAGTCAAATTTACCAGAGAAAGTGGGTACAGACTTCATGTGAATACCATGTTTGAGATTTGGGCAGTAACTGCAGGGTCGAAAAGCCACATGTGCACTTGCTTCCTGCTAAGTTTAGAGAATATGTCTTAGTGAGGCATAATACCAAGTTTTACATTCCCTAGGTTAGGTGCTGCAAACCAGGAAAAATTGTAGGTTTGTAGTTCTAGAGAATCGGTGTTTTTATAAGTAATCTGTACTTACTAAATTCCAGAGCAAAGAATTAAATTTAAAAATGGATTTGATTTTCATATATAGCAAGACACAAATTCATAGGCCATCAGCAGGGCAACATGACTGTAAATTACTGACATTTAATCCTATTTTAAGGTAAATTTACTGTGCCAAAGCAGTGTGAAATCATCTCACAGCAGAAGAGCATCAGGCCTCAAAATGGAGAGACTGATGCTAAAGTCACATTGCTGGTAACAACTGTTAGTGCCAGTGATGTTAGGGAAGCAGTCTCTTGTACAGTGAGGGGCAAGCCATTTAATCCTCAAAGATGTGAATGATCTGCAGCATACCCAGAGCACACAGGAAATGAGCAGCCAGTGTGGTGGCGGTGTCACAGGCTGCGCCTGTTTTGTAGAGCAGTGGGTCTGTACCAGTGGGAGCTCCTGAGGAGCTTTTCCCAGTGATGCTTTCTGATAACCAGACAGGAGGACAGCCAGGCAGGGAGACAAAATTCTGCTGTTTCTCCCCTTTCTTTTGCTATTCAATTCTAGATGTATAGCAGCAGGTGGGTTAGGCACGTTAATGTAAAGGATTTTCTGTGAAAATTACCTCTTAACCTCCCATTTTCTTGGTGAAATTTTGGTGCTGTGATTCTATAGTTTTCCCTAAGAAAACATAGAATGTTAGTAAATGCACCATTCATGTGATTAATTTGATTGACATTGACCATAAAATGTAAAATAGCAGATTTTTCTATAGTGCTTTTGATTATTGTTTGAAAAGAGATAAAATAAGTAACTGTAAAACTTGTCTTTTTCAAAGTCTTGGTGTAACATTTCAGACATCACACCACACATCTTAATATCATTCCCAAATTAGGTTCTCATGTTTTTGGCTAGTGGCGTGTGGTTTTATTAGATCCACACTTTTCAAATGTTTCCATGCTATGACACAACTTACAGCTGAAAAATATTTTGAGATAACCCCAACATAGCAATTAAGAAAGGAAGTTGGCTGCAGCTGTCTCAAGCCCACTATTAAAGCATTATGGCCTTAAAATACTGAACAGGATCACACAAACACAACAAAGCAGTGTAAAAACAAAATTTGTGGTCTGTAGCCTACCATCAGCTCTTCTCCACAAAACCAAGTAGAGTTTCATATTTGCTTAGCAGGATTTAGTTGTCCTGCAATATTTTTGTCAGTGAAGAACCGGAAAACCTTTCCAATCCGCCAGAAGGCTCAGTGTACATACAGTGGGAGACTTTTGGAGCCTGTGAAACCTTTGTAATGCAGCAGTGAGTGCGAGTGCTGGAAGTCATGGCTACAAACCTTGGTGCGTCAGGTCTAACGTGAGCAGCTGGCAAAGTGGCAGGGAGCAACAGTCCCAGCAGTCGCCGTCTGTCGCTGCTGACAGGGAGGCCGGGGGTAGCGGCTCTGAGCGCCGAGTCCCTCGCAGAGCGGTGCGGGAGCGGCGGGCCAGCCCCGCTCGCTGCCGTGCCCTGCCTGCAGGCAGAGCCTCGCCGCCTCCCCCGCACAGCTGCCCGCGGCCGCGGCTGCGCTGCGCTGCTTTCGCACCGGCGATTGCGCTTGGTCTTTGTTCGACAGAAGCCGAGGAGCAGTGTAAATTGCCGGGGGGTGAGGGTGGGGCTGAACTTGGCGTGCTTCTCTTTGCCTGGCAAAACGTATGAACCTGCTGGAAACCACACGAGGATTCTGCTGTGGTTTGGGGATTTCTCTGTGGGGAGCCATGGTGACCTGTCGCGTAGGAAAGACCCAGCATGTGCTGGAAAAGGAGCAAACGCCTCTCCTGGCAGAAGCTGAACACTGGCGCAGTGGGCTGTGGTTACACGCTGTGCGTGGTGCCGCTTCTCGCACACAAGTGTGAGCATGGAGTACCAGTGACTGACACTTGCCAGCTTGAGACTGTTGTACCATCTGGTGGTACCGCTTCTCCTCATGAGTGACAGTGTGTTGTGTTTGAAGGTTAGACTGATTCATGTCAAAATATAGATATAACTGGCTCTCCTAATACAAAGGCGTGAGACCAAGACCCCCGTGTAGCGAGGGGTCTCTTTTGCTTGTTTCCTGTACCATGGTCATTGAAAGAATACGAAACCCTCCAAACTTGCAAGAATACTGTTCTTTTCTTTCATTGATAGGCATGTCAGTGGACGTACAGTCTTCAGCTTGCTTCTTTTTTTTCCATCAAATTCCATCAAACTGCCCTTAAAAGCTGGTAAAGACTTTGGAATTCGAAGTTACTGAGCTACTGATACACTCGAGTATCTATTAATTAATCTATTAATTATCTAATTATCTGTGAGCTTTTGTTTTTCTTACTATAAAAATATATCATTAAACAGCTGTTGTAAAAACCCTTCATGTAATTTCATTATTTTCCATCAATTTAAATGCAGGTTTTTAAATTCCCGTGTCTTTCAGTGGAGTTTTAATTCTGGATGAAAAGCCGTTGGGTAGAATATCTCTGAGTTTGAATTAAGCCCATCAGGATTCAAAAATAAAGCATGGGAAATGTTTTCATAATGTTCAAACATCTTTCTCCTGAAATATCTCTTTTCATATGTCTGATCATTTTAATTCAAAATACGTAAAAATCAAGAAAATCAAGGAAAACTTTCCATACTTCCCACTGACAAACTCTGTTTTAAGATTTACCGTAGCGTAGGGATTTGCATGATCTTTAAACAGACTGAAAACCAAGTAGATGTCAGCTATAAATATATGAAATGGCTTCTTAAAATACTCAGCTGAAGAATGAGTGAGAAGGATTTATGTATTACTTTTGGCTGTGGAGTCTTTTCTCCTCTTAACCTATTCCATATGACCTGCTGCTGTCTGCAGTGTCATATGTTTCATATAAAGGTGGCAAGAGATCAAGGTTGTAATGGAATCAGAGAAAAGTAAAGGAAAACTGCACTAAAATATATATTCTGCTCTGGCATATGGTTGGTGTAAGATATAAATAAATATAAAATCTGAGGTACCAGGTCTAACTTGACCTAATTTCAGAAAAAAAAAAAAATTAGAAAAAAAAAAGAACAAAAAAAACCATGTTCCTTTGAAATTGGGCTTTAATCATAACTATGCATGGAACGTAGGCAGTTTGATGAAGGCAAGTATGCATGCCCGTTTATTTTGTCTAATTTTATCTGCTTCAATTAAAGAATTCTAGAGAGGCTGCATGGTAGGAAAAAAATAAATTCCTGCTTGTATTGTAGATACGTATTATCTCTTATTTTATCCATGCACTAGATATAGTGCATGAATACTAAGTCATGGCATAGATTATGGAAGACAACTCCTTTTTTAAAATTTATAAAACAAACCAAAAAGATAAAAATCATAAATCAGCAAACGCAGGACAAATTATGATAATTGTATGTTTTATTTCCCACCTGCTATTTGAAAAATAATTGAAATTATTTCTAAGCAAACTTCAAATTTTTAATATTTTTATATACATATGTGCACGCAAAATTTAAGAATGATATTACAGGTGGCAGTTTCCCTCTTTGTGAAATCTAGACTATGATTTTAAACACTATGATATATACAGAGACAAGAAAAAGGTTTTTATTGCTGGCAACCCTAAGGGGAATAAGCTAAAATTATCGGGGAGTTTGTGTGTTATGAAATAAATATGCAACCAAATTATTGTTGCTTTCTTTGCTAGCTTTGCTCATTAACGTCAGAAGCTTAATATTCTTCACAGCAAAACGAATGGTGACATGCGGTAAATATGAGTTCTTCCTAAATTAAAAACAAATCATTATGTTTTAGCAAGAGGTCATTATTGTGAATTGTTTGATCAACTGCAATATCATTATTACTACTCAAAACACCTGTACATCTGACACTTTATTCTTATCACAAAATATACAAAAATAATATTCCATGGAACACTGGCTAATTCTGTTCTAACTAACATTTTCCTCCTCCGCCTTTACCTCCCACTGAAATCAAACCTGTGCAAATACATAACTTAATGAACATGGAGAACCTCCTTCTTCTCCTGCTAATATTAGGGGGAGAAGATCTAGACTTGAGAATCTCCTTATTTTGTGCTAGGCATTTTGTAAAATCAGAGCAAAGTTAAACCTGAAGAGACTTCCGAAAATAAAGTTGGAGATCTTGCAAGGGATCCACTGAGGAAAATGGAGAAATGGTAGGACAATTTTTTAAGACCTTTTAACATTGAGGATCACGTTGTATCACCTGTATCATTCATGTATTAGTTTTTAGCTATGCTGTTGCTGTTGATTACTTCGCAGCATTTAAGGGAGCCAGCCAAGAAGACCAAGTAGTGTGCAGACAAGGGAGAGGAGTGCAGTCCTACCTCAGGTTAGAGCCAAAGCATGCAGAAGTCATCCTTCTCCACTGCACTGCACCTTTCCAGAGCACAGGCTCTGAAAGGGGGAAGCCCTTTTGCCTGCAAATGCAAGTGTGGATACGGAGACGCCAGTTTGTTTTAACAATTTATCATGTTACACATCTGAGGGACCTAATGTCTCCATTATCTCCTTAACCATGGATCTCCTTAACAATAAGTCATTGTAACATATTGTAAAGGTGTGTCTGATAAGTGCAACAGCTGCATATACAGCAGAAATATAATAATTTACAATGGCTGACTATGTAATTTTATATGTAAAACTCTATCAATTAGATACCTAGGTTATTGCAAATACCCATTTAGTTCAGCAGTAATCTTTGCTCACGTGCATACAAACACATATGTATCTGTATGTAGACCATGGTAATTTCAATAATGCATCCATTTGATGCATTGTATGTATGCAAAATATGTATGAGTTTTTCAAATGGTGGTAAGATATCTTGCCCACAATACGTTATTTCCTACAGCAATCTGTAGCAATGTCTTTTGCAATGAATTAATATCAATGTTTCCATATATATGTATATGGACATACACACATGCATATCCATATGGATGTGATTTTTTTTGTACATGGATGTATTGATTCATTACTGAAGTAGTTAGATTTTAAATGTGCACTGATTTATTTGCAATATTTTTGTGTGTCTATATATGTGCATATACATTTCTTTGCATCTAGTCTAGCAAATAATGCATCATTCTCTGAGAAATTACAAATGAAATGTTAGTTGTGTATGAAAGAGAAATGGATACTTCATGATGATTATGCCCATGTCTGCAGATGGAAAAAAGAAAGAACTGGCAGAAACAGGGGTAGGGTTAGGCTCATCTGGAAAGAAAACACAGTAATTGTTGAAGGTTGTAAATTGAAGAGTACTTCAACAGCCAAAGAATATTTCAACAGCCAAAAAAATATTTGAGGAGATTTTGACGAGTTAAATCTGTAAAAAAAAAAAAAAAACCTACAAAAATATGTTGTAAATGCCTTTTTTATTTGTCTCAAAATTCAAGAAATTGAACTGTGTTAAAAGAGGATGTGGCATGAAAAATTTGAAGTGGTTTGAGGCCCAAAGTTACAAACATTTCCACATGTCAATGATTCTACACGCACAGTAGTCTGATTAAAGTCAATTACTTAATTATATTGTATTTTATATTATCAAGGCTTTGATTTGGCTACAATGCAGTTAGACTTGCTGAAAAATTGCTTTTTACCTGTAAGTCATTACGATAGAAAGACTATTCATAGGTACGTGTGTGATAGCACTGGTGTCAGCACGCAGCACTTTATCCATGTTCTGTATCTGTATCTGTATCCCCATCTGGACCCAGAAGCAGTTCTGTGTCAGTGGTGAATGTATATGCACATATATATGTGTGTGTACAGAAACAGCGAGGGAAGGCACACTGACAGATGGCTGATGAACTTCTGTGCTCAAATGTACACACGTGTGACATTTGCCCACCAGCTGCTCCATGTGCAGCTGGATCTGTAGTGAAACTCAAAAATCTCTTTTCTGCTTAAGCGCAGAGGAGAAAAATTAGCACAGAGAGGGGTGGGAAAGAGAGGTGACATACCCAGTATCCTGCAGAAGGAGAACGCGAGACTTACCTAACTTCAGGCATGTCGTGCTGCTCCATTTCTGGTGACTTTGAGGGCACTGGATCAGGCTGAGAATGGTTTATGAACTGGTTGTCTCTGAAGGGATTACTTTCCTACACTTGATTTACCCCAATTTTAATTTGGACAGAACATCTATACTGAAAATGGATCCCTTTTGAAAATGACCCGTAGTACCATGAATGCCACATAGTTTGCAGTTTACCATGTCACACCATACACATGGAGAAAAATTACTTCAGACTAATGGCTTGAATCTTTAAGTGGGTACTTAGCATTTCCAGGTCTCATTGAGTTCTATTTAGAGATTTAGGATCTTGAATCAGTACATGAGAGTCTTACAGGATTTTTGTTAATTTTTGGAGTGGTTCTACTAGTCTGTGCTCATGGGTAATTTGTAAATTGCTGAATCAAGGTGTGATTATCCACAGAAAGAGGGTTCTTGAAGATAAAATAAATGTTTCTTTTGTCTAATTATATAATTAGAATAAGTGGTAAATAGTTTTTCTCAGCAACTATAGTAATAGCTCTTTAGATGTGTCATTATCCATTGCTTTTATATATATTATTATAGGTACTATTACTAAAGAAATTAAATTGATTTTTTTTTCATTTAAGATAGCTCATTAAGCAGTTTTATATGTATGTGCAACGTGTAAGCATGTGTGTAAATACGTATATTTTATTACACAAAACACTTTCATTCCTTTGCTAGGACTTCACATCTCATTTAATCTTGTAAATAACATTGGTCTGTGTTTGTTGCTTTATATCAAGATTTCACATTCTCTATATGAGGGAGTTTCCTTTAAATCTGATAACTTGAGTTCCTTTGTTAATAATAAAGTTGACAAGATTACTGAATATTTGATCATAAATCTTTCTCTTCAATTGCAGTGGCTAAAACTGCCAGAGAAAGAAATGGAGGTATTTTCAGGTGTTGTCTTGTTGTTGGAAGTGATTTTTTGCAAAGGCTTCTAAGAAAATGGTTCTCTGTTTTCTCAAAATTTCATAAATTAGAAATTAAACCCAAAATCTAGTTTTGTATTTTTTTCAAAACAGAACACTGAAATTTGAAAACAGGAACAGGATTTCAGTTTTGTGAATAAGGGAGTAAAAGAAAAAATTCCAAGTTTTTATGCCTGCAATTTCTTTTTTCTTTTTAAATTCTGGAAGGAGATTGTTTTTGAGATGACAAGACATCCTGGCTTTGAAAATAGTGGGTCATTGCATGTTGCTTGCTTTTCTAACTTTAGTAAGGCATTGAAGAAATGATTGTACTTAAGGATAAAATATCTGTATATCTCTCATCCAAGCTTCTAAGCATTCTTTCAACTATTTGAAATATAAAAGCACCTTGAAAGATAACCTGGCAATTAATCTTATCAGTATTATAAATATATCAGACAGCTGAATTATTCTGCCAATGAGTAACCTGTCATCTTGCTCTTGAGCCAAAGAATAGTGATGGCCCCTGTGGTAGCCAGCTTAGGAAGTGAATGAGTTGGATGGAGATTTTTTGGTGGAGTAGTTTGGGGAAAAGATGCAGCACCTTGCAAAGATGCTGGCTGTGTGCCAGTTCTGTTTCATGGCAGTGGTACCACCACTGAATGCCACTATGGACTGAAACACTGACACTCTCTGAGGTGGAAGGAGGCTGATTGGCAAGACAGGGCTATAGATCAAAATTGTCTCAAAAGGAGTTAAAAAACCGGGAGGCAGCTGATGCAGATGTCAGAGAATCAGCTTAATGAATGCATGACAGGTGCAGCAAGGGGCCATTTGTTTGTCTCTAGATGGACTGCAGCTGATGGACTAGTTTTCAGGAGACCTGTGCCGTGGAAGCAGTCTGGAGGTTTGTATCTGAATGGAGCAAGTACACCTCATCCACGGAGCTGAAAACCAGCTAGTGTGACATTGACAAGCTGGTGATCTAGCAGTGTCCAGACGAGTCACAACAGCCACAGTTTCTCTGTCACAGGGACCGCATCTTCTGGGTGCTATCACTAACCAGGCAACAGCATCTCTGCCCTGTCTTGATTCCTGCCAGCCTTCCTCCTCCTCCCTCTCCTCCTGCTTGCAGGAGTTCTCAGGGCCTGTCCATGCCCTGCAGTGTCTGCTGTGCCCATGGAGGTGAAGGTGTAATGCTGCGCTGGTCAGTGAGGGTAATCTTTGTGCCTCCTTCCTCTCCTCGAGGGCCTTTGACTAAGGGATGTGAGGAGAGTTCTTACATATCTGTGGTGCAATTGGAAGGAGCAGTGGTTACAATCAGCACACTGGAGAAGAACTGTAGGCACTGTTTTGCAGACCCCACCTCTGTGTGAGTTGGGACTTACAAGAGTAGAGTAGGTAGGCAAAGACAGTATGTACAGTATGTACATTCATTGCACAGATAGTGGAAGTCTCTCCTGTGGTTTTCAACCTTTTCTATTAGTATAAATATTTTAATTTCCTTGCCATGTCAAGTCTCTTCAAGAACTAGCATACCCAGTGCTCAAACTGAAAAATTAATCTGCTGTTATCCTGACACAAACAGGAACTCTGCTGAGATGCAACTGAGGTAGGGAGTGGATAATGACAATAATAGCATGTTAACTGCTTTAACTCTCTGAAGCCTTTTGTGACTGTCTGATCTAAAAGCTGGTTCTTTGCTTGCATGGTTTATTTATGTATGGGCTAATTCCATTGAAATTCCAACCTACCTGAGTGTGCCCTATCAGTTTCTAAGATAGATTTTGAAATTAGGAGTTCCTGACTTTTTTCCCCTGTCATAAGATGCTGTCCATCCCCTGGAGATGTTTAGCCATAGTGAGTCATGCTCACAATGATCTTACAGTAGATGCTGAAGATATCCTTGGCATAAATGAAAATCCCATTTACTTCAGTTGATAAACTTACCCCTTTGATACAGTAGTCCTGCTTTCCTTTGTTGGTAGAGTTCTTTCAACAAATACCAGATTAGTTTTTCGTGGGATGTATATTCACTTGAATCCTCTACCTGCAAAGAGCTCGGTGCTGCTGTGCTCTACTTTTCATCCTGTCTCATTGCAGGTTGGCAGCCCCACTCACCCTCTCCGTATCGTATTCAGCCATGATCAGGTGTGAGGCATTTTACCTGCATGAGATTGCTGAGGTGCAGGTCAGACACTGCCACAGAGTGACTGTTGTAGGGCTTCTTGTGCTCACATCATCAGTGAAGTCCCAGGTCCCTGTAGCCACACACTAGTGCCGTATTCCAAAGACAGAGGGAACAAAACCTGAAGTTTACTAAAGATCGCTACTCAGCATGACCACACAAGAATAAGATATGCATTCTTATACGTAATGATTTATGAAAGGTCTTACCTTTTATATTATTATTCAAAAAATATCTTCTATTGTTATGAGTGATAAAAGCATAAACCAAAAAAAGCGTAAAAGAAGATACAGGTTTATATATTGAATTCCATTTACAAAATGATCTTAATAAAGTTGGTAAATTTTTGAAAATCAAATTGCAGGAGGAAAAAAAAAATGCCTCAGAAGCTTAGACTGCATCTCTGATCTGTGATCAAAAGGTTTTCTGCAATCCTGTAATAGTTGTAGCACACTGTGCTGTTGGACAAAGACAGAATATGAGAGAAATGAACCAAAACTTCTACAAATATTTATAAAACTGGTTGTATACTAAGGCACAGAAGTGCCCAGTATTGTCTTTAAAGGATACTTTATAGTACTGTTCTTTAAAGGATACTGCTTTTTGTTGATGTTTAATCAAGTGTTTTCTATCCAATGATGTGAACTTGTGTAATTATTTTAATACACTAATGCTGCTCTTACCCTGAGGCTGCAACAAGGACCAGATATGTGCCTAATTAAAGATAATACTTCAATATGCACTTCAATATGTATATAGTCCCGATTTTATATGGAGGCACATGAATCGTTGTGAACAAATGCAAGATCAGGGCCACTGAGGGCAATTTGTCCACAGGATCACAATCTGGACGTTGTTATATACCAGGGTTTTTTTATTATTCTTTGATGGAATGTAGAACAATATCATTTGCTTTGAAAACAGTTCTGCACTATCGCAGTGGAATATTTCAGCTTCTGTTATTGTGTGGCAACTAGCCATATTCACTACTCTTTGATATCTCTTTCAGTCTTTAATAATTATTATACTTACTTTCAAAATAGCCGGTATAATTTGACCTGGTAATCAACAAGCTGAGTGCCAGACAATCCTTTTATGTGTCTTTCTCTGTTTTGGCATTTATGAAATTGCAAAAGTTATGCTTTGGACATCCTTATTTTCCCCCACATTCCAATGTACACAAAATAATGAGCCTGGAGGCACTGAGGACTACTTGCACCAAAGAAATGTTTGTTCTGAAAAGGACACTAGGTGCATGGAAATTTTTTCATAAGAATATGCAGCTTGGTCTGAGTAGGACACTACTGTCTTGTGGTGAAATCGAAGTGTTTTCAGACTACATTGCTGACCCAATTTTCAAGTAGAATACTCTGAGAGAGAGATTCTGATTCATATAAGCAATTTGAATATTTATCCTACATACGCTTTTTGAATTTTTCATGGATGTGTTTTGTAAAAGTCTTGTTTAATTCCCTTGAGAGCTTGTTTGGAGAACAGGGAAGGTGAGAGTGGAGTCAGACGTAATGAATCACTAAAAGCAAATTTTCATCTGCTGCCGCTAAAACTTAAATTCACAAAGCAGCCTGTTTCCCGGCAGCCAGGAATGTCGTGAAGCAGCCTCAGCCTCCATCCCACTTCCTAGAAGTGAGCGGCGACGGCGAGAGCGCGGCGCTGGCGCCGCGGACGGGCCAGGAAGCACCGCCGCGTGTTGCAAAGACTCCGTGTGGATACCGTAACTCAGGCAGGCTCAGGGACAGCCCCCAGGCTGGGTGCCACCTCCATAAAGCAACGTGCTCCGGCCGCACATCTTCCCGCAGCCGGGGCATCTGCTGGGAGACGTGCAGGGGTGCCAGCAGCAAAGGAGGAGGTAGGGCATGGCCTCAGTACAAAATGAAAGCAAGGCCAATAGCAGTTGTCGGTGCCTGTAAAATGTTCTCTCTAAGCTCATCTAGCACTTTTCCTTTGTTTTTCCCCCTTTGTGGAGGCTTTGTGGAGTAAGGCAAAGCTTGGAGTGTGCTAGAAATAAAGGGAGAGGGGGTGGTGTGTTAGGGTACTGAAAGTGGAGAGCGTTACAGTAAAATACAGTATATGCCCTTTGTGGCCATCATTCATTTCTGTGCAAATGCCATTTGCATTTCTGTGCAAATAGCCTTCAGCTCTGATGCCTCTCTACATATATGAAGGAAATAGAAATATATTATTTGTGTAACAAACACATGACATTTTGAAATTATGCAGTGATACTTTCTTTTTAATTACACTTGTTCATCAGAACTCATTTGTCTTCAGTTTTGCCGTTAGTGATTTTCGGAGCATCTTGTGTGTCACCCTGTGTGAGCAGTGAATCTTGCACACAGCTAGTGGGGAAGAAACAAATGCTTACAAAATAGGAAAATTTGACTGAATGCTGGCAGGAGCTCAAAAGCAATTACATACTCTGAAGAGTCCTCTTAGTTCAGTTTTACAAGAGAGTAAATGCCAGGACAGTTATATCCTCTTCAAAGGAAATTTTGACTGGGGCAAGCATTATTAGTGGGGCTTTCTTTGGCTTGTGCTTCTTGATTGTTGAAAGCAATTTGTAAGAAAAAAATGAACCTCTTTTTGGGTATTTTTGCTGCGAATCCTTCATTGCTTTTGAAAATTGTTCAAGTTCCTGTGACTTGAGATTCACACCTGAAGTCTTTGCTTCCTCATTGTCACAAGTGGTTCTATGTTACTGTTCCATATAGGATTGTTTAAATAGTCAAATTGGTTAGCAAAGAGCTTTGTTTCTCCTGACTACCTCTAGGGAGCGTGGGTACATTTTCAAGGGAGTCTGAACTGATCATCTAAGGATCCAGGGTTCTGTCAGTTTTGGTGAAAGTCAGAGGCAGGGAATGTCTCACAGCATATTAGTAGCAGTTATACCAAAGTTAAATTAATTTTATTCGTCTTTAGACTTGGAGGGAAAAAATACCTTGTGTCAGTGGAAAATGGCAATAGTGATAAGACTGTTAGCCCCTGTTGGGCAACAAGAAGGTTATTTACGCGAAGGGCTGTTGCACACACAGCTGGCTGGGAGGAAATGGAAAAGTTCATCATGCTCAGTAAGGGATGCTTGCCATGCCTGTCCAAAGATGTGCCCAGGCATCTTTATCTTGATGAGGAATGATTTGTTCTCTGTGGGTTATAAATGTGATATTTTATTTTTACTCTTCCAGAAACGTCATTTGACTCAGTGAAGATTTAAAACCAACAGAGTCATGTGGGAGAAAACGAAATTTTAGTCTCAAGTGATGGAATCGAGTCATACGAAGTAAAGAGATTTGGATGTTTTCTCACTAAATGGAAGCTATATAGAAGGCCTCTAAGACCACTACATCTCTCCATCACACTTCTTCTGCACAGAGACTGTACTCTTGGCCTTGGATGTTAATAAAATGCTGGATTCAGTCAAGTGTGTTCTGGTGGGAGACTCTGCGGTTGGTAAAACATCTCTCTTGGTACGTTTCACCTCTGAGACTTTTCCCGATGACTACAGACCCACCGTGTATGAAAATACCGGAGTGGATGTCTTCATGGATGGTGTACATATTAGCTTGGGCCTTTGGGACACATCTGGCAGCGATGCCTTTAAAGGCATTCGCCCTCTCTCCTACCAACAGGCAGATGTGGTATTAATGTGCTACTCGGTAGCAAACCACAATTCCTTTCTGAACCTGAGGAACAAATGGATCAACGAGATCCGCAGCCATTTGCCCCGCATCCCTGTTTTGGTGGTGGCCACTCAGACTGACCAGCGTGACGTGGGTCCCTACGGTTCCTCCTGCATCAGCCCTACAGACGGAAAGCGGCTGGCCCAGGATGTGCGAGCCAAAGGCTATTTGGAGTGCTCTGCCCTCAGCAATAGGGGGGTGCAGCAGGTGTTTGAGTATGCCGTGCGGACAGCGGTCAATCAAGCCAAAAGGCAGAACAGGCGGAAGCTCTTCTCCATTAATGAGTGCAAGATCTTTTGAGGACTCTCAGCAGTGGTTTTGTTCACATTTGTTCTTTCTGTTTTCTCACAAAGATACTGCAGCAGAGAGAATGAGAGGTGAATCAAAGGAGGTCTCCTGGCAGGACCACAGTGCAGGTGCCTCTTGTGAGAGACGTGCTCTTTATCTGATCCTCTCCCCTACAAAACACATGGGCGTTATCTTGAAAAATGAAAGGTGCATACCCTTATTCACAAGCCTGTGTTTGGACTTTGCTATCCTGAACTGGAACAGGCCTAGCCTGTAGATCTGCAGACAACAGCAGTACTGATTTTGGTTTTGTTTCTGTCAGTGTTCTTCAGTTTTGGTTTGTCTGCATCTGCATTTATTTAATGACGAAATTCTACCTGAATTAGCCCCCATCTCTGCACTTGTGGATATTTTTTTTTACTTAAGAATGTAGTATATAAAACCTGACCAATGTGTATTTGATTTAGAGGACCCTTGGATATATTGTAAAGTCCTGAAAATTTGTTTTAATATTTTGGAGGTTCTTCCTTTAGCCCACCACAGAAATGAATTGTCCTATCCATGTAATAAATGGCCTGCAGGCAAGCCTAGCACTTCTTAGACATGCCTGAGTCATTGTATAACAGTCATCAGTATGTCCAGAATAGGAGTAATCAAAATTTAGTGACATTTGACAGCTGCCTCCTGCAGTTTTGTGAGATTTGTTACCTTAATATTGTTCCTCAACGACGTGGTCAAAGGTAGGAAACTAATCTGAGTCTTCCTAGACTTCACTGGCTTACAACCTCAGCAGGGCTTGCAGACAGGTTTGGTTTAGACATATGGTTGGGCTGGCAGGGATGAATCTGTGCTATCATCATCTCTGTTGTCCCTGCTGTAATTCTGGAGGCAAACAATTTCAGTCTCCAGAGACGGAAGATATTTTTTCATGAGCACTTATATTCTCACATAATTTTATTACACTTTTTTTCAAAGCAGTGGTTTTAGTGAAACCAGTCACCTACATTAGTAAAAGATTGAGTACATAGCACGGTTGAGGGGTGTCTTTAAAATGGCAAAATGACTTTTTTTTTTGAGTTTGCATGCAAAGTATAACTGCCTAGGTTGTATCCAAATAAGACTGAAACAGGCTTTACATCCTGGGGAGCCTGTCAAGTCTAGGAGCCAAATTCTGAGGTATATGCTGGGGCCAAGTTACCCTTCTGCACAGAAGGGCAGTGCTAAAGAAATGGAAACTTCAGGTGTGTGAGAGAAGTCTGCTAGAAGATGGATGGGGCGTAAGACACAGTGCTGTACATTCCTTGTGGATTGTGGTGGTCTTCTCCTCCTCATATTATCTGTCCCCTTTGTCCTGCACTGTCTCACAGGTCCTGCAGATCTGTCTTATCCCAAGAGAATTTCTTAGTGCAGCAAGATTTTCTTTGTCCCTTTCCCTGTCCTTCAGCTAGCTTGGAACTAACCTTTGAGGGGCTTGTATAGCATGGTGCCATAAAAGGTGGCACATAGCACAGTGGGGTTATCTGACCTGTGATGTAGGTGAGCAAGTATTTATTTACACTGTGGGCACCTTGGTTACCAGTGGGACACGGAACACCTGGTGTTGTGATTGCCCCACCAGCTTCTAGACTGTTGAATATTTACCACACATCAACCTGATTGTAAGGGAGGCTTCTGATCATAAAAACGGTCTCATCTGGGGTTTTTATATCAGCCTTAAATCTTTACAAACTTCTGCACCTGAGCACACAAGACAGGGACTTCTGTCACCACCCATCTTCTCTGAATTCTTCTCTTTCTTAATTCTCTTTCTTCTCCAGTATTGATTTGTTCCTGAAACACTAAAACTGACATATTTGTAAAAGAATCTGAATGGCATTGTATTTGTGTAGAGTCATGCAAGTGGTGAGGTATTTGTAGTCCTTGTTTAAAAATCTTTTGGCTTTTGGGAGAAATATGCTTCTATGTGTCAACTCTTGCAATGCCTCTCCACTGGAAGTCTTAGGTTTTTTAACTCTAATTTAAAAGTAGCCATTGTTACTGTTTGAACATTAAAGATTTCATGCAAGATGTCATGTTATGAATTTTCAAATCTGCTACAATTGGAGACATTTTTGTTATGTTCCCTACTCCACTGATGGAGTTAATACCTGGTTTCAATTATTTTTAAGACATATTTTTTCCAGAATGCTCTATTCAATTGTCTTTTTTTTTTCCTCTGTGTGTTAAAATTTGTTTACAACAGTTCATGCTGACGTTTTTTTTTGCTGAAGAGCAGTAATCACCGGGTGAGAATGCTGTGTTGTGGTATCTGCCACAAAGTGCCACATTCTGGTACCAAAAGGCTCCACAGAATTGTTATCACAGACGAAGCCAGATAAAGGTGCGCTCCAGAATCACACTGTAACTGAAAATCTCATCACATCTCATCTCATCTGTATTAGCTTCACAGAAGTTGTTATGGTGTGTTACAAAATTAAGAAATCAATGTCTGTTGCAATTCAGTGAAGCCAAGTGGATAGGCTTCTTTGAGATGCCTGAACTGATGATACAAGATACACACAAAATTTAAGGATGGCTTGATATACTCTTGATTGTACATTCTAGAGCCAGTGCAAGGTTTGAGGCTGCGGAAAGCCAGCTGATTTTTAAAATCAATTTGAAAAGAGTATAAAATAGTGGGGATTTTGGTTTTGTGCTCTGTGAAAGAAACAGTTCAAATTTTCACAGCCTGGTTATTTTCAGACTCTCAGAGCTAAAAGGCACTTTTCACTGGGAACAAACTGTGAAGCACATATATTTTAGTGCCTGTAATTACGCAGTTTTCCCTGAGCTATAGAGCTGATGTGCTCAAAAAGTGTGGCAACCCCAAAAGAGAGGTTGAAATGTAAACATACCAGAACTGAGACGAAGAACGGCCAAGTGCTATGTTGGGGTTTGCAGCTTGCACAACTGCAGCCTTGTCATCTATGGTGGGAACAACGAGGGACTGCTGAGCTCTCCCGTGAAACCCTTCCAGGGTGGTTTTGCTTGTGTTTACTTGGGTTACAGGGTCCCTGGGTTTAGAGGTTAAAATCGGGCTCTGGGATTTAAAATACATTAAAATGACACACGTGAAATTTCAGCTTATTTTGCTCTGAAAAACAGCAAAAACAGAAAAAATGTGCAGCCCTGCCTCAGTTGGGTCAAGTTTTCAGCTGAGGGAAGAGACCTTGCCCAAATATTCTCTTTCTATCTTCTCAAATGGATCCCTTTCAGTTTGTTATTCTGCTGCTAATCTTATTTTTGCTTGCTATTAAAATACGTTAAAAGTGGGGTTTTTTTAAGGATTATTTTAAATACACATTTCCCAGTCTTTGAAACTTACTTGATATGCAGCATACACTATAAATATTTTCTACAAGTAAATAGTAAAAATATGTTTCAAATCATCACTCTTGCCCCCCTGATTTTTTGTATGGAAAATTATTAAAGCTTGACAGATATAATTGATACTGTTTTGCCTGATATTTGCAATTAACAGTTTGCAATTTTTTACACAATTTTTGTGGGTACTTTGCGTTTACTAAAGTCTGTGAACATAAACTAGCTGATGCTTGTGTTAATAATAAAGAATATGTGTTTAAGGGTCTCTCTATATGGTACCATTATTAAAGAAGTCTCCAGAAGGATCAGACATGAGGGAAAAAGAAGTGTCAGCACTCTTGACATCTCAGCCTTTCCTGTATTACCATGGCATTTGAGTAAATACAGCCATTAGAATAATTTCTAAAAAATGGGGCAATCTATGTCTTTTTAGCACTTTCTCCTAGTGCTTTGGTAGCATACAGCTCAGGTTACTATGAAAAAAAAATAAAAAGCTTAATTTCAGAATATCAGAGTACTTATTTGCTCTTGCTTTTGTGAAAAAGTTAACCACCTTAAATTTATTAAATGTCAGTTCAGCTCCTTAAACAAGCCAGATATGACCACAGCTGGATTAACCAAGCTCCCTTGCTCTGAAATGACAGTAATGAACTTTTGTCTCTGAGTATTTTATGTCTCAGAGATTTCCTTCACAATGGTGAGAGCAACACATCCTGACTAGTTATCTGCATGCACCTCTCATAGCAGACCTGTGTGCCCTTCACCTTGTGCTCTGAGCAGCCAGTTTTGAAAACAAAATTCAGGGAGAATACAACTTTTGTGTGTATCTAGGTGTTTATATTATATAGCCGCTTAACTGCAGCTGTGGTGGCCTTTCCCCTGGCCTGGACCTCTTGCTCCACTGCGATGTGACGCTGCAGCATCTGTGTGTCAGCTGATGGCCCCTGTGCGTCAGCGTGGCCCCTGTCACTCGTGGGGCAGAAGAGCATCACCACGAAGCTGCCCTCCGTTTTCAGCAGGACGGAAGAGATGCTCCTTGGGACTCCTCTTACCTGCATCGTAGGCAATTGCCTACTCTGCAAACAGAGCTGGCCCTACCTCGGTCAGACTTCTGTCACTTGCAGGTGGCCTTGCAGTAACGCATTTATTTTGTGTGCCATTTCTGAAATCAGTGTCAGCGTCCAAGTCATTGCCAAAGCCTGGTTTCTGCAGCCACTGTTGTACCGGTAGCTGGACTCCATCTGCTGCGTTTTGGAGGGGGGAGGAGGGGGGATGTCTCAAAGCACTGAGCTAAACCCTGTGGCACGTCCCTTCCTGAGCGTGGGAAGCTGGCCCCCAGCCTTGCATGAGCTGTGAGTTATTAGCAAACAAAATAACAGCTATTGCTGCCTTCCTGCTTATGAAGTGAATGAGTGACATGTCTGTCTCAGGTCTTTCACAATTTCCCTACACAGGGCTGGCAGGGGCGCTTCTGTCGTTCCTCTCAGCCTGGGTATGATTCACACAGCGGCGGAGCAGCAGGGCATGGGCCTCTGTGCGGTGGTGGTTGTTTCTGTCTCTGGAAAAGAGGAAGGAAATGGCAATCGGTGTCTTTGCTTGGTGTGAGGTGCTCACTCGCCCGCATCCCCAGTGTTTCTGAGAAGTCTCCAGTGGGCACCGGCTCCCATTGGCACCCCAGCAGCTCCGGACTGTGCCTCAGAGGATGCAAGCTGATCTGAAACAGCTCTCATGCCAAGACCTGGGTGTCTCCCTTCACTCGCTTTGTTCAGGTATACCTCAAAAGGGTGAGACTTTCAAAAGAGATGGCTTTGCTTTGAAAACCAAGATCCCTTCCAAATGTCAGCTGCCCAGGATGTGGCTGTGTCTGCTAGTTGTCTGCTAACCACAGTCAGGGCAGTGATGGCCGAAGCTGCACAGCCAGTCTCAGGGTGTAAGGAGAGAAACCCAAGGCTGATACTTCTCAGCCTGGCAGATGAATTAAGTAGAAGCAGCTGGAGGGAGACTTATATGCCAAACCTCTTGTAACACATAAGCGCTACTGAATTTTCTCTTTCTTAGAAAATTCAGATTTTAAAATATATAAAATGCTAAGTGTCTTTCTGGCTATTACCTTATCACTTCCATTTATCTGTCACTGTGACCCCAGATCTGATTCTTAAAGGCCAGTGATGCAGTGTTTAACACAGCACATATGAGAGGAAGCGTTAAAGGTCACAGGACTCCATAAGAGACTAATTTAGAACTTCTTATGAATCTTGGGCATTAAAATGTATACAGATATTTTAAATGATTCTCTTATGTGTGGAATTGCTGGTATCTCATCCATCAGATTATCTCATCCATCAAATTATTGTCTCATCCAGACAGAATTATTGATCAATTAAACCAGAGCTGCAGCCTTGGCTCATAGTTAGGGCATTGGCTTAGACAATGAACTTTGCTGTTCAGTCCCTCTCCCATTGTGCAGGGCTTGGCCAAAGCTCAGTCAGGTCAGGTGGGGAGCTTTTAGGTTTAACCAAGCTCTGGGCCAGGCCTGTGTAAGCCTGCACAATTAACTTTTAGATATGCAACTCCAAACTGACCGGTGGTGTGACCAACCACAAGTTTAAGATCATCTTGACGTGAATGAGATCACTTTGCCTGAGCCTGCTCCCCGTGGCTGGCTCGTGGATGGCAGAAGGATGAGCTGCAAGCATGAGATGCTACTACACAGACACATTGGGTGTCCGTGGCCCCCCTTCTGCAGCTGGGTGGCACCGGGCAAGCCACCGCTCTACAGGCCCCCCACTTGAGATGGGCACATGACAGTGATCTTTTTCTAAAGTACTTTTGGTTGGTCATGAAAGACCTTGGTGCTGGTGGGTACTTTTGCATTTATCGGGCCTGTCAGAAGTTCCTTCTGACAGGTTTGACCTGCAGAGTTTGCTCTGAATGGGTCTGTGACACACATAACGGGACTAGGGCTTTCCAGAATTTCAGTTCACTGAAGCCACAGGGAGTAGGTAAGCATAAGGGACAGAAAGAGAAGGGACAAGATATAACAAAATATTAATTGCTTTACTACTTTAACAGTTTGTAATTAACATAATGCCCTTTTTCATTTTTTCAGAACATCAGTATGGGATGAGCTAACATCTCATTCATCAGCGATATGTTTAGAAATCAAATTCTTCCTGAGATAGTTGTGCTGAATGCTGAGATGGTAGAGTAGAGAGACTGTCCCTCCATGGTTATTCCTATCTCTTTTTGGAGCATGCTCTTACATTCCCTGTAGAGACTGAACTCTGGGCTGGATTGATCTCAGAGTGTGTGCAACAGGAACATTCTTACAGCCCTTTGTGATGGTAAAGATTTTTTTTCTGCGGAGGGAGCAGTCAAGTGTACTCGTTTAGAGTCTCAGGCTACCAATGCAGTACAAGACAGTTTAGGGAGATTAACTCAAGGGGAGGAGCATTTGACTCTGCTCCATTCCTTCCACAACTTTCCACCTGGCTGCAAAGAAAACCATTGAAGTGTCCTTGATTTGGAGCATTCTCAAGCTTTTGTCTCTCTGTTGTGCAGGGATATATCTTTGTTATTTTTCCCTGAACATCCAGAGACATTTAAAGAAAATGAGGCATCCTTACTGGAGATATTTCCCTCTTTCATAGCTGACATTTGCTTCTGGGTCTCACTACAGATATGTCACTTTAGGTTTTTAACTTCTAGTTCACAGATAAAAGAAATCCCATTAGTCTTGCCTGGCAAAAAAATTGCAGCTTCCCAACCATACCCCACAAAGTATAGCTAATTCTGGTGCAGTTGATCTTTGCAGTAGGTGACAGCCAATTCTGGTGGAGTTAAGTCTTTGCGAAACTGAACAGAAGAGACTGGAGGAATATCACTGCATTGCTTATTAAATACATGAGTGATATGGCGCTGAGCTGAGGGCACAAATAGCATATGTATAGCGTTTGCTATTCAAATAGCAAATATACAAATAGCAAATAACACAAATGAGTTTAGGAAAGATCCAAGCCAGAAGGGGTTGGTTAGCTGGGTTAAAAGACTAAGTCCCGATTGGGATCTGGGACAAATCACTCAGGTATGCCATTGAACAATCTAGAATTAACAGGGCATTCACCAAGCATAGAATCTTAGATGTGTGTAGGGTAGTGCCCTGGTATGGTGCCTATGACAGAAGAATCAAAGCAATGGGAAAACTGAAAGCTAAGGCAGGGTGGCATAAAAAAAAATGCCTTTAGCTTCACAAAATCAGTCTGCTGAACTGCATGTACAATGACAAACATGAGAAGCTATGAGAGTGCCAGGCATGATGAGCAAAATATAGAAGCAGCAGTGAACCACATCATGTAATTGGAGTCTGCAAGCACCAAGAGAAGACACCTGGCATGGGAAGAGGAGAAGGCAAAAGCCTGGGAGCTCAGAGGTACTCTTCACAAGAGCAGTGAACAAAGCTGCAGCAGGAGATAGGCCAAGTCAGCATGAATATGAATGGAAATTACATTCATTTCTGTACAGTGCAGAAGTACGTAAGCAAATGTAGTGCTGAAGTAACCCCTGAAAAAATCCCTGGGCTGTGGAAAAAAAGTTATACCAGGGCCTCTGAAGACTTGCAGGTGCATAAGAAAATAGGGAAATAAAAGTCTTTGAATGGCCCAGGGGGTTCCAGAGCTGTTAGTGCTCTGTGAAGGTGATGCTGTGATTTTCTGGTGGGAAATATGGACAGTGAGATTCTGAAGCATGAGCCTGTGCTGGTGTTGCCCTGGCAGACACAGGTTACAGAGAAATGAGCCACACTTTCTCTGAAGCCCAAAGGGAAGGATGAAGTGATGAATCAGCCATTTTGGAAAGGCCTCCCAGATGGAGCGGCCTGAGAAATCCAAGCTACAGTCAAAACAAAAATAGAGGAGCTGTGTCAATATCTGGGGTGGCAACAATAGGTCCACAAGGTCCTGTGACATCCCAGAGGCTGTGGCAGGCCATGTCTGACAGTAAGACTGAGTCTAACACTTACCGTTCCCTGGCTTGCCTTGGCTGAGGATGAGGGGTGTAGAATACAGGTCTTTGAGGGACATCTGTAGTCCAGATGGGCAGGGGTATCTGAGCTAAAGCCACTAGTCCCTGAAGCAGGAATCTTGTGCCTCTCTGATATGGCACTAAGAGATGGGTTCACCTCAGTACCAGGTCCCACTTTGACCTGTTTTTAACAGGGTGCAATGGGCTTCAGGACTGGGCTGCAAGACACTGGGCGTGTCTGGAGCACCAAAAGTTTCAAGAGAAGCTTGCCAGGATAATACAGCAATCACAATAAGAGGTGCAAAAAAAGAATTGAAGTAAAATAATGACAAGTTCATTGTGTGTGTCCAGTGTGTGGAGAGCTTTACATGACAGCAAGCAGCTGTGACGAACTTTGCATCCCTGCAAGCATCTTATGATTTGGTGGTCCCATTGGGATGTGAGTGAAGGAGCCACAGCTGGATCAGGAAGTGACCGTGGTGGACTGAATTCTGCTCATCTTTGACTTCACAAATACTGTGCAGGACAGAGGGAAAACAGGAGACAGAATCAGAGACCAGCAGGGTCAGGCTCAAGTCTGCAAAAACATGTTTTCTATCACTACTTCTTATCACTGGCCATGTAACTGAAGGGATCTGGTAACGGCTTCAAAACATCTGCTGGGTAGATAGGATTGTCACTTATGGAGGGTAGTGCAGGGGCTCCATTTTTCTCTGTGGACTGAGGATCAGGGCACGAGGCTGGTGCCAGATGTATTTGTACTCAACTAAGAGGCAGGAGATGTGTAAAGTACAGTTGTCATGTGCCTCATCACACCAGCTGGAGGTGTGAAGCATCCATTGTGCTGGACAAAGCAGTCAGTCATATTTTCTGCTTCTCCACGAGGAACAGAGCTTGGCCTAGGGAGCCAGCCTGTAGTACCATGCTTCCCACTGACCATGCTAAATGCTTGGAGAGCAAAACTCCCTTGTGGATTCCTCTGCATTCAACTACTGAAGGTTCTTTGGGACAAGATGTACAGGAGTGAACCACATTCTGCTGATATGGTGACCACATTCTTGGGCTTGAACCCATTAGCATCATGATGTTGAAAGAGCAGTATGCATTTCTTCTTGCTCCCTGGCCCTGTCTGACCAGTTTAGCACAGCAGATTCCCATCTACTTCAGTCCAGAGGCCTCCACTGTTGCTCTTCCAACATGTGCAGTATAATCCTTGCAAAAACATTTTCCCTTCACAGGCTGAATGCATGTGTGAAACAGATCATTAAGAAGCAGGCCTGCATCTTGTGCTTCCAGTGTGCTGCAGGTCAATGAGAAAGCTCCCTCTTGATGTAGCAAATACTGATCAAATTGCAAAACCAATTCATTCTGTCAGAGGTGTTGCTTGGACACAGCAAGGCGACTCCCTTAAGACAAATATAAACTCAGACATTTCTACAGTGCAAAGAGGGTCAATGTCACAGAATAAATATCATCAAGCCAAAGGATAGAGATGATGCAGTCTGCAAAAGCTGACACAAGCTGGATTTTGTGACCACTTCTTCATGCCCTTTGTAGGAAAGAGCAAATGCTGCTGGCAGTGTAATGAGATTTCAGTTATGTACCTGTGCTTTAGGGAGCTCAGGTCTGAGTAATCCCTGGATGACCCAACAATGCACAGATTTAGCATCAATGGCAACAAAATTAAACACAGAATAAATGGCACAAACAGGAATAACATTTTTTTCTTTCACTGAAGTGTCCAGCAGTTTGTTTAGAAAACAGTTTTCACTGGACCACAAACCCGCACTGAGTTTCAAATTCATGGACAGTTTGCACTTATTGCAAGGGGTAATTTAGAGTTTTGAGGTGTATATGGTGTAGTTAAGGGGAGCTTAGTTCAAACATATGTAAAATAAGCTTATTGGGATAGTCTGCACACCTGCAGATGGAAACATCTGAAGAGCACTTAGGTTCATAGATGCGCCAAGACCACTTTATCAAAAAGTGATGAAGAACCGTAACAGCAGCAGTGGTGGAAGCTCTAGCAATGAGAGGAATGTAAGGATGTGGTTTGCTCTCAAGAAGGTCTTCAAAGAAGGTAGAAGGGGGAAGGAGAGGAGAGAGGTGGGCTGCTGTAAGCAGAGTGGTAGGAGCTAAAGCATAGCAAAAGGAAATAGCTGAGGCTGTAAGAAGTGAAAAATGTTGCTAAGAACTGAAGAATGCAGAGAAGAGACCATGTGGCTGAAGGGATCTTTTTGTCAGCCCTGCACTCCTGTTTTCAAAAGCTGTTCATGGTGTGGTTTGCAGCACAAGAATGTATTTGAACAATTTATTCTGATGTACCTACTAGGAGAAGACCAATGTGATATCCCAACTAGGAATTCATTGAAAAAAGAAAAAGGCAACATGAGAAATGACCTGCATTTGCTGGTAAATTTGAAGGACTCTCCAGTGAGGTAGTGCCATGCAGGAGAGTGCAGAAGGACATCTAAGGCCACTTCAAAAACTCAGCACTCTCAGTCAGAGTTAAAGGCAAATTTTAATACGAACCCTTAAAAAAGCAAATTTGCTTTGTACTGCACTGCAGCAGGCTGAGACACTCAGGCATGGCCTTATGCTCACCTCCCCACCTGCTACTGTCCCAGACGTTGTCTAGGGCTCAGGGCACGTGTCCTTGGCTCCAGGAACCGTGGCACTGGGGATAGGGAAGCTGCCCCTTGTCCTGCACAGCTCTGCCCAGAGCCAGGAGCTTGGACCTGTGCCCACGAGAAGAAGTCTAAGCTCAGGAGCAGATGGGGTGGCTGTTTCACTGTGCTGGGTCAGGAGGGCTGTGAAGAGAGGACAGAAGAACATCTGTAAATGCCCTGGGGTGTGGGGTGGCACAAGAACTATGACAGCCAGTGACACCAAGTGGTAGCAGCCAGTGAAGTGAAATTGCTGATATTTTCCTTGGTGCTTTGGAGCCTGCATATTTAGTACAAACATTATAAAACTGCTAGGGAAACCCAAGGCTTAGTGGCTAATAAAAGGTTTCCAAGATACAGCCTCACCCAAAGCAAATTTTGCATCTTACTTAGAAGCTTTTCACTCTGCTGAGACTGTAGCTATGGGTTTGCTGCCCAGATTTGCAGAGGAGCAGCCTAACGAGCATGCAACAGTCTCATTTGCCAGTTGAGTGATCAGAGTAAAAATCACCTTGTTCCTAAGATAAACAGACACAGAAACCAAGCCTTCAGAGCATGTGCTAAGGGGCTGGCATTCTCCTATGAAGTCCTGCAGATGTTAGAGTGACCAAGTAGCTTCTGGTGGCACAGGGTCCCCGTGGAATATGAGCTCTACATACCAATGGGTTTTTGCAGGGTTTGCTTTAGGCACAACATCTCATAGCTTAGAGCAGAGCTGCTGGACCAACAGGTGGTATTTCAACGTGTTTCAGATCCACGTGTCCATCTGTGTAACATTGCAGAAGTATTGTCAGGAAAGAAGCATTTGCAGAATTGAAGAAACATGAGGTTAACAATCAACAGCTGTCAGCAATGTGGTCATGGGCTGTGTTCTATCCTCTGCTTGCAGAAGTGTTCTCATGGGCTCCATCGGCGCCAGCCGTTTGCAGATGTGCAGCACTGTGGGCAGAGTCTGCTTCTGCCTGCCACCCACTCTCCCAAGAAGCAAACCCAGAAGCACAGCAGAGATAAATAGGTACTTCTGACATGCGATTCCTTTGGCCTATTCCAGACATTGGTGAGGTGAACCAAGCCCCAGAAAAATATGTTGCTCAGTCTCAACTGTAAAAGGAGTCTAAACAACTTGCTCAGCTGTAGGTGTCCATACTCTGACATCTGAAGGTGGGGAGTATAATTCCACCCTTGTCTACAGCCAAAGACTGTCACAGACCACAATACAGCTTCTGGGACCCTCCCTGACTTTCTGATGTGGGTCTGGTGAGTCCTGCCACGGCTACTGCTGCTGTGATGCCTCTATGTCGCAGCAGAATGGGTGAAGCTGTGTTTCCCAGGGATCTGTGTCTCAAAAGTGGGTGAGTCCAACTCAGGCGACAGCTTTTTCACATTTTCATGACATTTTTAATTCCTGAGTATCTCTGAGGTTTTGCTCCTCCATTGAATTTAATTGAAATTTGCCAACACGTGAACAGGTTATTGCAGAGAAAGCAAGCAGAAAGCAACCACATCAGCCTTGTCCTCTTAGGAATTCAGGGGAGTAGAGTGATCACCTTTTTTTTGTGCTTAGTCTGACCCCTAGGGAAAAATCTTTCCAAACACCATATTCCATAACATAGTACACAATTGAGATGCTGTTACTGAAACTGTGAGCACACATGTAACAGATTTCTACTTGCATTTACACCTTATTTTATATTACAATGCCATCAAGAGGGATGGAAGCACTTATCACTTAGCACTTATTGTTGCCTTTCTGAGGTTAGTTGCACTTTAAAAGTTCTTTTTTCCCCACCAGAAACAGAACTATAAACTGCCAGAAATGACTGTGCAAGAAAGCAGCATAAAGGTATGATCATGTATCTTTGATGTAGGATCAAATAAAACTCCAAGGAATTAGAGACAAAGATAAGTATATGGGCCTAAATCTTTGGAATTCAACTTTACATCAAGATCAAGACGGGGATATTCTGCCCTGTAGATTTGAGGCATTTAATCTCACAGCAGCCACTTCAGAGCTTTCCTGTTACATGGGGCATAAAGTCAATTGTGATGACTTGATGTCAGATTTAGGATTTATTTAGACTGGGATGGACATAGATGGGGTGTGAGGGATGTGCAGTGTGAAGTCACAGTCTGACGCTAATACAATGGGTAAAGCACTCCCTCCTTCTTTATCTATCTTCCCTGATAGAAGAGTTCCTGTTAACTTTGCAGCTGAAATTAAATCCAGAGAGAAATCCAGAGTTCATTTTAACACTGAATTAACAGTGAAATTTGTTGGCTTGGACAAATTCTTGGATTTTTAGCGGTGATGTTTTTCTGCCAAAGCAGATGTGTCTAACCATTTAAATGAAGAATTGCTCATCAATTACTCATTAAGGTTAAGACTAAAATCTTTCACAACATGGTGCAGAGTGTTTGGCCAATCACCCAGCTTGAATATGTCCCTCTGTCCCAAAGGGAATGGAAATTATTAAACTCGGCACAGGTTTAGTGAGCTGCAGCATGGAAAGAGAGAAGCTCTGACTCATCTACTCTGCAAACAACCGCATGAGACTGCAGCTTCACTTTTTGATGTGGTCTCATTACAGAAGAGTGTGCCAGCTGAATTATCAAAATGATATACTATTCCTTTTACCTGGATAAGCACCTGGTAATTTTTCTTGAGGTCTTGGGAGAGGAGAGCTGAAACTGCTGCAGTGGGTGTCATACCCACAGTTCAAGCAATGATTTAGTCCATAGTACCTTTATGGAGGAGCTGAGGTCTCACAGCTGGTGTCCTTATCCCCTGCGTGGAGAAGAAAAGGAGGACAAGACCTAGATCTGGAAAGGACTAAGTCATGTCCTCTGAGGTCCACACGGACAAGAAACTACAGTTTTGCCTCTGCTGTCTGTGTGCCAGACAATGTTTGCTATGTAAAATCTTTGGTGAGATTAGGGTGTGCTCCTGTGCTTCTATCAGAAGGATGTCATGAGAGAAGAAGGGGCAGCTCTCAGATGCAGAGTCCCTCCTTTGATAGCAGATGAACTTCCCTCTCCCTTACTGCTTGCATCTGTAGATCACTGTGCTGAGCTGCTGCTAGGATGTGGGAATGGTTTTTATTATAAGTGTGCCTAGTACGCACTTATAAATTTTATTAATTTTGGCAACTTTCTTATCCATACCAAAAGCTACAGGGCTCTGGCTGCTGAACACCTTCCCTGTTCTGTGGTCTCCAGCGTATCCTCCAACTGCAAATAGTATTCTCCCTTTAACATTCACTAGTCCTTGCACTAAATTTCTCCTGGAGTATTTCCTGGATGATGATTTCAGAACAAAAATTTTTTCACTGAAAAATTTGTCAGTGGCATTCTCAGCACTTGTCACCCCTCCTTCAGAGATAAATGCCATTGGGAAGGTGATGAGATGCCTCTGGGTTCAAAGTGATGACAAATCATCTGTTTGACATAAATTAAAGTGACCTGGATGTTTCTGACTTTGCCTGATCAATTGCAAGTGTACATCTCCAAGTCTGAAGATGACTCTTGGCTCAAGATAAGAGCTCTTGACTGTGTAATCTTACTCCTTTTTTGAATTTTAAGTTCTGATTCTTACCTAGGATGAAAAGACAATCGTATAAATGAAACCACTAGACAGCTCTGTGAAAGTCTGAGTTCTACACTAACAAATATTTGGCTACTAGGCCCTTTTATCTCCCACTTAACAGGAGATAATAGATCCTATTCAGTGGGAGTCTGACCATTTAAAAAGGTGTTAAGGTCTTTTTTATCCTATACCACAGACATCCCAAAATAGAGACAGATAATTCGACTAGAGGATGTGTGAAAGCTTTAGCTTTGCCAGGGAGCTAATTGTCTCAAAGGACACAATCTGGACTGTATTAGAGGCAAAATTTACTGTGGAGTAAACTGCTTGGTTACAAACCTCTGGGTGAATGCTCTTGCTCTTTGATGAAGTGTGAAGTCATTTACACCCTTTTGCCATATGTTTTGCTGAGTAGGAGTGTGTATGCATGGGTAGTTACCATGGAATAAATGACATGATGTAAAGTCACACTGTCAATTAAATTTATTTATGTGTCCATGCTTTTAGCCAGAGGAACACCCTGTTTCTGGATGGTGGGTGAGGAGCAGTGTGAGGAAGATGTAATGTCAAAACAAAGCTGCCTCTGTGCATATGTAGTAGGAAAATCAAGTGTATTTGAAACCTTATGGTCACCAGTTGTGTGCCTACAGGCTTCCCCATGGTCTCGGCTGCCTCAGTCTGCCTCAAAGGTAGCACAGAGGGTCAGCCCTGGAGAAGTGCAAAGGGAAGAGACTGCTGACAGAAATGGGAAACAGAGTGTTCGAGATGATATCTTCAATTCAGGTGCCAACACCCTAATTAAAATTGATGGGCACCCAGATCCTTTTTTCAGTGTTTATAGACACAAAGAGAACAATAAAAAATAATATTGCTGGTTTCTGCAGGACAAAGTGGGGAACTTTTGTGAAAAAGGAGAAAATCTGGACTTGCATCAGCGCTTACTGTATGGTTAGAGGTATAGTGGCAAGCATGCTCCTGAATCTTTGGCCC
>WAAG01002376.1:3866-68122 GCA_013390105.1 Tichodroma muraria | reverse complement strand
CACACTGGGCTTGGCTGCTCTCTGCCCGTGGGAGTATTACCATGTTTTGCATCACTAGATTTTTGAGCTTAATTTTGCTGCTTAGTTTTCCTTCAGGAGTCTTCAGAGGTCTTTATTTTTCCTGTCTCCCTGATGAAAAAGAGATAGGTAGCAACACTCAGGTTAGGATGAGCAAGCCCAACAATGGTGATGTGCTCAAGGGGCTGGGAAGGCTGTGAAGCTTTTCCTGGTTCATGAGAGCTGCTGGCAGCACCTGGTGCACCACTGCCCTAGCCCAGTTTTTGCAGCCACTGTCACAGAAAACTAAGTAAATGAATTGTGTGTTTGGGGTTTTTTAAGCTACCTTCTTTGGGTTACATTAAGTACATAGGTTAGTGGTGAGTGTTAAAATACTCTCCTGGTTCTGGAGCTTTTTCACAGGGGCTCAGATAAGGTGGGGGAGTTTCTTGTGTTCAGAGCTGATTGGTGAATAAACTCAAGAATACTATGTGGCTTAACCACAGGGACCTGTTTTCTTTCTCTGCCGGAAACACCTGCCAAAAAGGCTGTGTTCACTTGGGCTGTATAAAGAAAAGCCCCAAATGAAACTTCCAGCCTTATAGCAACAGGTCAGGAGGTGATACTCACAGTCCACTGGTTTAAGTTCAAAGCATCTCACTGTGCCAACTGGATATGAAAAAATTATGGCTGTTAATTAAAACAGAGTATCAATATAAAGGAACTAATGATACTTTCCCTCTCATAATTACCAAAGAAATACTTTTTACTGAATTGGCTAAATTACAAGAAGAATAAAGCTGCACTCAGAAAAGAGTCTGAAACTAAATATATGTGGTGAGTGTCCCTTACATGGGGAGAGTGATTTATGCTAACAGAAACAGAAGCTGAGGGCAACTGGGGACCTGGGGTTTTCTTAACCACAGGAAGTAAAAGCTCCCTGGTCCCTCACCCAAAGAGCCACCTATTGGTCTGTGGGTTTGAGTTCCCCTGGAGACAGGCAATCCAATTGCCATAGTAACTTCTATGGATCAGTTGACTGAAAGGGCCCAAAAGGCCACTGGCCCTCAAGTAACACATCAACACATACCAGAACCAGATCAAGGCTCCCTGGTGAGTGTGCCAGTGGGTCCAGATTCACATTCATCAATATGAGCAAAATGATTGGGACTGCAGCTTGTAGTAAAGCTGTAGAAAGGGAGCTACCTTGTATGCCAGGGAATAAACAGATTGTTGTCTACTATCACAGCTGTTTCTGCAGATTGAAACTAAAGATCCCCTTGGAAATTAGCTGGAGAACTGGGAAATGCAGTATGATTCTGGCTGTTTTCTGAATACCTAGCTGTCACCTTGTTCAGTTGTGACCTGAACACCCTGATGTGAAGCACTACACAGGATGCCATTTCTTCAAACACCCTTGTGTATGGAAAGATGACACTCAACCTCGTTATGATCAAGCTTCTCAGGCACTAGTAATTTAATCTGTGTTAAAAGTCTAACAAGTGCATCAATTAGAGTGAGTGTTATTTGTGTTAGCTATCTCTTTATGTTCCCTGCCACTTTTGAACTGAGCAGGGACAACTTCCATGTGTTCAGGCTTCAGTCAAAGGCTACTTTTGATCAGTATCCAGGTTTGATACATCCTTTCAAGAGGGATCAGTGAAGGGTACTAAGAATTGTCAAGGGGAAGGCTTCTGTGGGCAAGGAGACTGAGACTGCAGCAGTGACAGGTGAGGTTGGGTGCAGCTGTGATGGAAGCACAATTTGGACAACAGAGTAACTTCACTGCTGGTGTCACATTATCATCAGCTGTCAGTTAGCTTTACCTCTCACCACACTAGACAGTAAAAAAAAAAAAAGCAAGCTTTTATCAACTTACAGTGTCACCACTGCAAGGAATGGCCTTTGACCAGGGTGTAAATAAAAAAACCAACTTAGAGAAGTTCTTGAAAGAAAACACCATTTAATGTAAGATTACACAAGGTCAAAATGCAATTAGAGCAAACATGATGAATACCATGTGCACTGCCCCACAAGTCCCAGTTTTAAAACCATGACACTTCATTCTCAAAACCACCACAGGTGTGAAGTCACCTTCTACTTGTTCCTCCCCTTCTGTCTAACTTTAGAGAGTACTGAAAATTTAGGCTGTATAAAGTATAAAATTTGCACATTTCAGAAGATACCCTCTGCTATGAAAGTGCAACAAATAGAAGTATGTCTTTTTCAGAATATTCACCACCACCTTGCCATTCTATTAAACACTTTGTGGGAATACCCATGAGATATTCCTGTTAGGGTTCCCCAGCCAAAAGGAATATGGCCCATCCTGGTTTGGAGGAAGTCCAGCAAATCTAAGACCATGGCAGAAAACAGTGAGGAACTCCCTCTTTGTCACAGCCATACTGTTTGAGTGCACAAAGAGAGGGCCCTCTCCTTGTGGCCGTGCTGCCAAGTACGTACGGAGAGCTTCAACAGGACATACCCACATCTCTTTACATAATCTCAGTTGGATAAAATACCTCTGTTGGCCCATATGAGATGGATGCAGAAAAAGGTTTGCACTCCTTTCTGTAAGCTGGAGGTCACTCAAGTGCAGGAGCTCTGGCTGTGCTATATTTCGGTGATTTGCCACCACCTCTTCTATGAAGAGTACACCAAAGAAAGCTACAGTAAAAATGGCACGGAACAGCATACACTCATAAGTAGACCAACACACAGACTCCAGGGTTCCCAGGAGAGATCTTAACACTTCAATTGTTACAGGAGAGTATCTGTCATTTGAACGGCGAGTCCTGCATTTCAGCCTTGACATCATGAAACAGATAACAGGATCTGGAAGAGGATCAGGATGATCCACCATTCTGGAGATGAAGGACAGTCCTTCCATATACATTATTATTTTTCTAGGAGGCAGATCCTGGGACTCCATGGCAACCAGAAACTCTCGAATTTGTTCGACTGGAATTGGCCAGACTGCAGACAGAGCCATGCCTTCTCTAAAGGAAAGGAAGTTTTTCAGGCCTTCATGGTAGACTTGCCATAAGCGACTCTCTCTCGAGTCCTCCAGCAACAGCAGAGCCTTCAGGGGCCAAGGGCCCAAGGAACGCATCTCAGGAACCTGGCTGAGTTTATCTGTTGAAAGAAAAATATGTTAGTAAGGGCAAGCAAAAGCAGATAGAAGTTCCCTCCCTTTCAACATGCTTCAGCCTTTACTTGAACTTTTTTGAACAAAAGCCCGTCCCATGCATTCTTATGAATTTCATCTGCAGAGTTTCCAACAGCCAGAACACAGGAGAAGCATTACATTCTGAAAACCCATAACCCCTCACCTGTTTGTCTCTTTAAAGCAACGCCTCAAGCCTAGTGACAGATCTGACATCCTATTGCAAGGTTTCTGTGACCTCAGACCTCCATCAGTGGGCACGGGTGACTGACTGAGAGTGAAAAAGGCACCACGAAGTAACGATATATTCAGGAGTGCACAGAGGTCTCAGAAGTCTTCCAACAGTGTGGTCAGTCCACATGGAAGAACCTGGCAGGACTCTACCCACCTGCCCCAGCGCTCAGCCGCCCACGGCCCCTCCAAGGGCACACTCACCAGCTCCTTCGCCACCGCCAGCCTCCAGCCCCGCGCAGCCGTCGGGACCCCAGGGCAGCCACCCCATGCCGGGCTCCCGCCGCAGCAGTGCCAGCAACGCCCAGAAGGGTGAAGGGGCAGCAGGCAGGTCAACCCGTCTTCTCTGCATCACCGACAAAACAGCAGCCACGCAGTGAGAAACACGAAACAGCGACTCCTCAGTCAACAAACAGGTTCGACAATGCTGCCGTCTTATACCCTGGCCCTCCTATCCTAATTGGAGCGCCTCCTCTACGTGCCCTTCTGTGACCCTATCCGAGCCTCTCCCTGAGGGTCCATGCGGGGGTTCCTCCATCCTGCCTCCTCTGCTCCCTGCCCACGGATCTGCGGGGGAGTTACCTGGAAGGTGAGACTTCCAGTACCTGAAACTGCCTAAGTAGACCATTATCGCCTGCATTGTGCTGCAGCTGAGGGCTATAATGAGCAAGAGAGTGTGTCCATGGGTGACTTAACCTGTTGGTCCCGGGCCCTATTCTTCTCCTTTGCCGCACACCTGTGCCATTTTGTTACTAAACGGAGAGGGCCGGCAGCAGGGGTAGGTACAAACGTGGTACAGGTCTCTAAGACAGCCAGGAGTAAGGGTCAAATCTTGAGGGAGAGCTCCCAGGGAAGGAGGCGCCGGGGTCCTTGTGCAGCTTTCTTCAAAGGGAGACCAAAAGCTCCAGTTGCCATCTGAGGAGGTTGGTAGCTTTGCCTTTTTCTTAGGATTTTTCTGGGATAGGTGCTGTGGAGAGGCAGCCGTCTCGTTAGACTGTGCAAAAGCATCTCAGCGCGGTGCCTGTACTTAACGGCGAAGGAGGGCTGTTGAGTAATTCGGAACGGAGCCAGCTGCCCTGAGCTATTCTCTACCAAACCTGGAAACCACGTCTTGCAGAGCCCAGGAGAATAACTGGGAGGTAATAACACAAGTGCTTTTTCTCTCCTTTTTAACCTTATCACTAAATCCAGTCAGTGGTAGAAGATGTATTAAACGCCTGGACCTTTCACGCCTTCCTGTTCACAGGCCGCGCCTGGCTTCTAATCCTCCTCCCGCATCGCCCAGGGCAGGGCTCCTAATCTCCGGGGCTGCTCCGAGGAGGGCGCTGCGGTTGGCCGCCCGGCCATAAAAGGGCTCTCAGGGCTCGCCTTTCGTAGTCTCCGCTCGGCGCGGCGGCTGCTCGTCCTCCTGCTATGGCCTGCGCTGCCCGCGCTCCGGCCGCGCCTGCCGTGCCTGCCGCCGAGCTCTTCTGGGAGATGCTGGCACTGCTGGCCCGGGAGCCGGGTATGGAGTGGCTGGAGCTGAGCCTTGCTGGGCGGGCAGACACCTCCTCGCCTCGCAGCCGAGAAGCACCGCGCAGCGGTAAGCGCGGGCCGGGGCCGGGCGCTGCCGGGGGGCACCGCATCGCTGGCGGCCGTGCCTCCTACCGGGAAGCTCCTTGGTTTTGCTCGGGTTCTTGTGTGAGGCTGGAGGGTTTGGAGGGATGTGTCCAGAAAATTCTCCCTCCTGGGCTGGGAAATAACGTTACCTACTGGAGGGAGTGTGCTGTGTGACCTTTGTTGTGACTTCTGTAAGCCGTCCCTTGGTCTAAAAATTGCTTTGTATTTATCTTCTCCATTACTACTCCGCGGCCTTGTAAATTCACGGAGTGTTACCACATCCAGTGCCTGAAATAGGCCTGATACCTTGCTTGTTTCGCATTTGAAAAATATCTCTGGTGTAGCCGTGTGTGAGCTATCAGATAAGCTCACAGCATTATCTGGAGGTGTAATGCACGCAGGAGTACTGTCTTTATTGCCGCTTAAGTAGTATGCTTATGCCTCTTATCACCAGGTGTTAATGTGGATCTTCTTTTGCAGGAAGCGAGATCAGTTATCATCAGAAGCATTCCTTGGGACCTTGGCCTCTGAAGACTTTGTCGTTGCTGGAGCGCTCAGGGGATAGTAGGCTTTGGCAAGCCTACCTCGAAGGACTCAAGAAATTCCTTATCTTTAGGGAAAGCATGGGAATGCCTGCAACCTGGCCAATTCCAGTGGAGCAAATTAGAGGGTTTTTGGCTGTGGAATCTTATTATTCCTCCTCGAAGCCACTCATGTACGTGGCAGCACTTTCTTATTTGTCAAAATTGACTGGTTACTCTGATCCTCTGGAAGATCCTATAACCTATTGCATGGTGACCGGGTTGAAACGTCGAGCGGGTATCCTGAGGGATAAATACTTGCCTGTAACGATTGAGATGTTGCGAGCTCTCTTAGGAGCTCTGGAGTCTGTGTGCATTACTCATTATGAATGCTTACTGTTTCGTGCATTATTTACTGTAGCTTTTTTTGGGGCACTTCGAGTAGGAGAGATGGTGGCAAAGCACCGTAATGTACTGCAGCCTGAGTTGCTGTACCTGAGTGATCTCCAGCTGATGGAGAGGAAAGTGCTGTTTTTTCTGCCTTATTCTCCTATGGATCGGGAGAGACATGTCATCAGCCTAGCGCTGTCTGGAGAGCCATGGGTGTGCCCTGTTCTGGCCCTCCGGAACTATTTGACAGGTCGTCCACAGCTGGAAGGGCCACTCTTTGTGCACTCGGACTTTAGGGCTGTAACGAAGAGGGAGTTCCTGGCCGTTCTGCGGTGTGCCCTGCGCTTGCTGGGGCTGTGTCCGGAGCAGTACGGCGTGCATTCCTTCTGGCTGGGGACTGCTGTCACCGCTGCGCGCTGCGGGTATCCTAGGGAAGATGTCACTCGCCTGGCAAGATGGCCCTGTAGGATCCCAGGAAGATTCTAACCACGGAGACCAACGGAAATAGAAGCTAACAAATAATCTTTACGTAGAGTTAACTTTAGCTGTATAGTTTCTTGCCTTCGACAGGAATTTAGTATTAACACCTGAAATTAATTTTCTACATCACTGTGGTGTGATCCTGAGTTCACCCAGAACTTGTTTGTTCTGTCTGTATTTGAAGGTGGGGGGAACGTCAAACCTTTATGCGCAGACTGCATTTTTATCTTGTATAGTATCTTTATTATCTTGAGATAATAAACATTGCCTTTTTAAAAACAGTTTTTGCCTACTATTGCTATTCTTGCTCTTCACTGAGAAATCATAATCTTGGCTTTGAGAAGAAAGAACAACAAACTGGGAAGTCAATTTGTCATTCTTTGCTCTCAAAGAAAAGCTGAGCTTTTAAGATAATAGTTGTAAAGAGGAAGTAGCTGAATGGTATCTTTTGGGATAGCTGTACATGTTTTAACACTAACATTTCACTAAGGTCAAAAGGAAAATGCAAGCTACATTATTAGCCAAATAACAGATACCAAAGGATGATCTTCTTAAAATGTTGATCATCATAAGATGTTCAAAGTTGTACCTTTTACTGTTTAAATGGATGATAGCGACTTTTCATCAAACTCTGCCTCTTAAAAGTTTTCATTTAATCCTCTAGACTCAATTCCCTGTGAGCATAATTAGCTTAATCAGTATTTTAAATAACAAAAATAGCACATGGTTCGCCTAACAGTTAATGATTTCCTTAGGATGTGATACTTGCTGGCCTTAATTTGACCTGCTTTTTTCATGAATTTTAAGTTACTTTTTAAAATTGAGTTTTCAGCCATAACCATAAAGTACAATGGCTCAAGTATTTCTAATTTTGGTGTTAATAGCATTTGTAGCACTTTGATGGCCTCTGCTGGAAAATATTTTTCATCATATGGCTGCACTGGGACAGGAGTTGGTGAGTCAGAGTCCTCTGTCTGAGAACTGTGGTGACAAGCCTTAGATCACCCTTATTACTATCACTGCTTCAATCCTGGACTATGATTACAGTTCAACAGGCTGGTTTTGTATCTTGCTCTGTGCTATACCCTTCTCTAACAAAATTATGGCAACAGAAAGATGGTAGCTAGCTGAAATTTAATGCAGGCTTGATCTCCATGTGGATAATCAGCTGTGATTTCTGAGACTTCATTTTTAATTGAAGTATACCATGTCCAATGCAGGGCAGCACCTATCCGCTACTCTGTACTGTGCATGGTGTTGGGTTCACTGTGGGAGTTAACTACAGTGCAGCAGCACTTCTGTGGTTATGCTGATATCAAAGATATCGGCTAAAAGCTCAGCTAAAAGCTGTCTTTTTCATTACTTTCCTTTGTTCACCTGAATTGCTTGTTTGCACAGTAATTTCTATTTCTGTGCATGAAATCTTAAGTGTAAATAGAGCTAAGGTAATGCAAATGTAGCATCTCCCCAGGAATTATTCTGAGGTACCCACCAGCTGCTGCTGCTTGTTAGGCTGAGCAGATACTTAGAACATACCTGCATAAGGAAGTGCTTTGTGCTCTGTGGAAGCTTTGGGTTTTGCAGCCTCCCATGTGTATGGTGTGTCTGCTCACTGGCTTGTGCTGTATCTAGGCAGGCCAGTTTCTAGTACTGTCTGTTGCCTTGCTGTGAAAGGTCTGTGTATTGGCTGTATGTTGCATGGCTTTAGTTGTGGTGGGAGGGGGAACTGCGGGGGTGGCCTCTGTAGAAATAGGTAAGAGGGGCTGCCCCTGTCATATTTTTGTTTCCTTGTATCCAAATATTTTAACAGTGAATGTTCCTGACCATTTAAGTACCTGCTGGGACTCTTCTATTTAATTGATTTCAGCAATAAATTGTGCTTCCCAAATGGGTATACAGAAAAGTTTTTTGCAAATATTTTAGGAGTGCGAATAGTTGTCCTAGCAGACAGGAACATCTGTATTAATGCTTGCACCTTTAATATAGGCACTGTTTTGGAAGCTTTTAGGTAAATCTGTCTTCTGGGGAATCTGGTATTTGGCAAACAAATGCCATGATGATTATTCAGGAATACTGAGAAAATGGATGCCTGTCTTATCTGTAATTTCTAAGTCTCCAACACATGAAGCAGAAAAGAGAATTATCTTTGTTCTTATTTCTGCCTACATTCTATAGCTATAACCAGAGTTTTGATCTTGTACCCCTCCTAAGTGGAAGTAAAACCTCTGAAGTAGCACCTCCTGCCCCTCCTTCTCCACTGACCTGGGTGTCTGCACAGTTGTTCCTTTCACATATTCTCACCCCACCCTTCTCTGGCTACAATTACATCTGCACAATAACTTTGTTCCTTAGATAAGTTATCACAGAGTCGTTACCACCATGACTAACTGGCCCAGGCTTGGCCAGCAGCACGGCTGTCCTGGAGCCACTTGGCATTGGCTCTGCTGGACATGGGGGAAGCTTCTGTCAGCTTCTCACAGAAGCCACACCTTTAGTCCCCAGCTACTAAAACATGGCCATGCAAACCCAATACACTAGTTCTTTTCATTTAGCTGTTCCAAAGAATAGAAAAAGAATAGGTAATAAGAAAGGTATTTACTTCAAAGTGTAAAATGGGGAGCTGTTTCAACTCACATTTTTTCCTACCGTGTTAATTAATAGTTTAATACATTTTTATCATGTTATCGGTGAAAGGCTAAACATACTGACTCTAGAAAAAGCTGAAAAACTCTTGTATTATTGATGACTCTGCTGTGGGAATTTAGTGTATTATGTGCAGATACTGGTGAATCATTCATGTGGAAGCTCAAAGTCTTAAAATTTCTAGAATTTATAATTGTTAATTTAAGCAATTAGACTCTTCAACAGTAAAGAGGAAGTAATAGAATAATAGAATCACAGAACTGTTTGTGTTGAGATCTTAAAGACTATCCAGTTCCAACCTCCCTGCCATGGGCAGGGACATGTTTAGTAGCTTGTCCAGGTTACTCAGAGCTCTATTCAGCCTGGCCTTGAATACCTCCAGGAATGGGGCATCCACAACTTCTCTGGGGGAGCTCTGGGAGTACCTTACCACTCTGAAAAGTAAAAAAAAAAATTCCTAATGTCTAAACTAAACCTACTGTGTTTTAGTTGGGTCCATTTCTCATTGTCCTGCTGCTACATGTTCCTGTAAAAATCAATTCTCAATCTTTCTTTTAGTCTCCATCCAGGTACTGGAAGGACACAATTAGGTCACCCTGAAGCCTTCTCTTTTCCAGGCTGAACAACCCAATTCTTTAGCCTTTCCTCACAGGAGAGGTGCTCCATTCCTCTAATCAAATTGGTGGCTTCCTCTGGACTTGCTCCAACAGGCCCATGTCCTTCCTGTGCTGGGATCCCAGAGCTGGATGCAGTGTTCCAGGTGGGCTGTTGCAGAGCAGAGCAGAGGGGCAGAATCCCCTCCCTCCCCTGCTGCCCACGGGGCTCTGGATGCAGCCCAGGACACGTTTGGCTTTCTGGGCTGGGAGTGCCCATGGCTGGGTCATGTCCAGCCTCTCATCCAGCAGCACCCCCAAATCCTCCTTGGCAGGGCTGCTCTGGGTCTGTTCATCCCCCAGCCTGTGTTGATACTGGGGGTTGACCTGACTGAGGTGCAGCACTCTGCACTTGGTCTTGTTAAACCATGAGGCCCCACTTCTCAAGCTTGTCCAGGCCCCTCTGAATGGCATTGGATCCCTTGGGAGTGTCAACAGCACTGCTCTGCTTGGTGTCATCTGCAAATTTGCTGAGAGTGCACTCAATCCCTTCACCTATGTCATTAATGAAGATGTTAAGTAACAAAGGCCCCAATAAGGATCCCTGAAGGGCACCTCTGATGTCCATCATGTGCCACTGAGCCATTGACCACTACCCTCTGGATGTGACCTTTCTACCAATTTCTTATCCATCTAACAGTCTACCCATCAAATCCATCTGTCTCCAATTTAGAGAGAAGGGTGTTGTGGGGGGATGTGCCAAAGTCTTTACAGAAATCCAGATAAATGATGTCTGTAGCCCTTCCCTTGTCCACTGATGCAGTCACTGCACTGTAGAAGGCCACTGGCTCGGTCAGGCAGGACTTGCCCTTGGTAAAACAGTGCTGGCTGCCTCAAATCAGCTGCCTGTTCTCCATGTGCCCTAACACAGCTTCTAAGAGGATCTGTTCCATGATCTTCCCAGGCACAGAAGTGACAGGTGGGTAGTTTCCAGGGTCTTCCTTTCTACCCTTTTTAAAGATGGGTACAATGCTTCCCTTTTTCCAGTCATTTGGGACCTCACCTGAGTGCCGCGACTTTTCAAATATCATAGAATGTGGCTTAACAACTATATCAACCAATTCCCTCAAGACTCTGGGATGCATCTCATCAGATCCCATAGACTTATGTATGTTCATGTTCTTCAGGTGGTCACTTGATCTTCTCTTACAAGTGCTCTGCTTCCCCAGTCCCTATCCTGCTGTCCACCTGCTTGAGAAGTGTGGGAAGAAAGGCTGATATTAGAGACTGAAGCAGAACATTTGTTGAGTATCTCAGTCTTTTCCTCATGCATTGTTACCAATTTTCTAACATTGTTATTTAGGGAGGATACACCTTCTTTGAGGTTTCTTTCCTGCTTTACTGTGCTTAGGGCTTTTATCTGTGCTTAGGGTTTTTTTTTGTTTGTTTGTTTTTATTAAGAAAAAAATGAAATTTTTTCTTCTACGCCTGGTTGGCATACATTTGATTCCGTACTAATTGTGATGCTTATATCAAATATATATTCCTTAGAATGACAGAAATAATGTTGCCTGCTCATTACTTCAATATTAATCAAACAATTGCAGATCTTATGTCCTTATACAATTAAAATTTTAACTTTTAAAATTGTACCGTAGAATTCATAATCCTAAAATGGATGAAATTTGAAAGGATTTACTTATTTTTATACCTACTGAAGATGAAGTAGATAACAAAATCAGATATCTGCCAGGTTTCACACTAGGATCCATGAGTATTTCTTGCTTGCAGAATGAAAGCATCCTCTACTAGTCTGAATAAGCAGCATTCAGTGTCCTTTGATAGCCAAGATACAAGTCCAGAAAATGGAGAATAAATAGCCAAAGGCCTTTAAACCTCTTAGGACTTTCTTTACAGTGGTTATATGGAAAATTATTTGTGCTGTAAAGAGGGCTGAGAAGATTTTTTGATGCAAACTGCTAGGCAACCAATTCTGTCTCACATACTTGTTTCTTGTCTGCAACCAACACCTGGATGAAATGCAGCTAGGAAAACAGAATCCTTGCAGACTGAGGGGTTCCAATGATTTGCTACTTGAAACATCCCCAGAGTGCCTTTTACATATCTACCTAGAAGTCTTTGTCACCTTGACTTCTTCCATCTACTTTCAGGTATGTGTATCCATCAGTTGTGATGTTACCTGTACATGGAAGAGACTTGGTCATTCCTCTCTGTAGCAAGGAGGACTCTGGTATTCTGCAGAAGCTGTAGTAGCAGCGTGCTGGGCACAACATACCAGTGCTCTGCTTACCCTGCTCGTGCTTTCTGTTGAAGATGTTTCATTTCATATTCTTAAGTCATTCCTCCTCAGGGGGTCTGTAATTACTAATGTTGCAGGCCTGGAAATTGTATAGAATTTGAAACTACATGTATTTTAATATATCTAAAGGAAAAGCAATGTTTTTCAGTCAAGGTAGGTGAAGAAGGCTGTTTCATGTGTTGTGATGCAAGCTTGGCTAGAAGCACTAGCATAGTGCCAAATGCATCATTTGCTCACTGAACCATCTCTTCCAGTGAGACGTCATAATGCGTTGCTGCCTTGCTCTCTGAGACTGGCTGTGTATTCACTGCAGTGTGCTGCTTAACCACGCTAGCTACCTGCATTACCTTGAAACACTGGCAGAAGGGAATGATACAACAATGTGTGCCACAAATCCCATGTTTTTTCCTTATGCATGTCTTCCCACCAAGAAAAAATGAATTATCCATCAGAGTCCTGTGTAGACCATACCTCAGTCATTAAAACCATTGGATATGTAGCAGCTGTCTCATATGGCAGTATAATGTGCTCCTTTTGTTAGAGCCCAGGAACAAAGCCAATATGGAATTTGTTGTTAAAATTGTTCCATGTTCTAGGAATGTTCTTATACTAACTCTTTGCTATTAGTCTGAGGAGCTGGTTCTTGTATTTTTGTATGTATTTCCCAAAAACTACAATAACCGCAGGATGATTGTAGGATAGTCTGACTTCTCATAGCTCTGTTACAGCTACAAACTGCACTAATCCCTCTTGCATTTTGTCCAACATTTTGGTCCTGTTTCAGAAAAAAATGCACTTCCTTAAGCTAAAGGCAGCTGAGCAATTGGCAAAGATGCTTCACAGACCCCTGCCAATTGCTGGCATGCAAGGAGCAAGTGTTTTCCAGAGCACACAAACCAATCAGATATGATATGTGGTTATCGTAGTAATTTAATATTAAAGCCCTTTTTTTTTTTTTTTTTTTTTGCCTTAACAGCTTTTATACCTCATGTCACCTTCTACAGTACTTGAAAAATAGCAGCTACTTAAGCCTGTAAGACTCAGGTCAGAGTTGTAGGCTAACACTTTTAGATGGCATATCCTATGTCTTTATTGTCAAAATAAGCTTTTTCAGCCCACTCAGCCAAAGAAAAGATGTTCCTTGGTGCTGACTTCCTGTATTAACACTTTAGCTTATTTTTTTTCCCTTGGAAGTACTTAATTTCAATACATTTGTTATGGGTTGAAAAGAAGAAAACAGTACCATATCTTTGGGCAATTGCTTGGAATTGCAGATGAAAACCAACAGTATGAATACAGCCTCTCTTAACTGAGCCACTGTGCTTACAGATACTTCAGAAAAGGGGTGCTGTCTTCAGCTGAAATGGTGGTGCTTTGTTCCCAAGATATAAATGACTCTCTTGTGCCAGAATGGGTGTAGCTGCAGAATTTGAATAAATCAGCAGGTTTGCTACAATGTTTTGCTCAGGAGGCAATATTTTTGCTTTAACCATAGCATAGTGTAGGTGTGTTCATGCTAGGACATTTTAAAGAATGTCAGTACCCATGTACCATAAGATGTTTCAGTAGCTGAATCCATGATTTATCAAAAGTTCTTTTCCCTCAGAGATGAGTAGTTGCTGCTTGCTTTATCCCAAAGGGAGACTTGTTTGGGCCTAAATGCACTGTGATAATTTAGAGCTGTGTCCTTCCCCATGTAGTTGTGCCATATTTTGTGTTGCAAGGTGGATGTGAGATTACCAGGAAAGCATATATTTCCAGGAAATGCTAAACCCTCTATGCAGGTATTCGTGTGGTCATGATGAGTTTTGGTAGTGTTTTAAAGGGATGTTCCTATCCACCCCTACATTTTGGAGAGAGTGAAACTTTAGTTTTGAGTTAGTGCCTAAACTGCTGCCTTTCAGTCTCTCCTCTTCAGACTTTGGTTTAATGTCTGGGGTTTTGTTTTGTTTTAATGTCTGGGGTTTTGTTTTGTGATATGCATACAAGTTGAGGCACGTAGAGCTGTCTTCAGCCTGCAATGGTAGTTCGGAGACTTCCCTCTACTCCAAAAGCTGAGGTAGTGTGCTGCCTTCCATGACTCAAGAGTGATCATCAAGAGGAAGATGTTTGAGTCTGTTAGCACACTTGAAACAGCATAGAAATTTTTCTCTAATTCAGCTTGGTTGGGAGCATCAGGCTGCCTATCAGAGCAAATTTGTGATTTGTGTCTAGGCCCAGAGTTTGCCTTTGTGTAGAGTACAGATTATGCAATCAGCCATTCAAAGGCATGCTACAAAGCTGGAAATTATCCCAATGAGAAAGAGTAGTGTATAAAATAGCTTTCTGATACCTAAAATTATAAACCAGCTTTGTCATTAACCCTGCCAGATACTAATGGACAAAATACCAATGAGCTTGCAAGCATTGTGGTGGAAAACGAGTAACCTGCTGCATATTAGACCATATTAAGTAATACCAGATTTCTAGGTTCAGAAAGTTTCTCTTTGAGGCTGGGAGGTGGTTGGCAGAGCTGCCTGTGTAAGTGCACCCAAACAATTTATATTCAGAAAACCCCACAACCATAACATGCAAATGAGGATTTCTCACCTCTGGAAAATGTGGCTAATACTCTACATTATCTCATGACCTAGAATTGTGAATGTTTCCTAATGTATTTCCTATCTTCCGTGTGTACAGCAGGGTGGAAGAAGATATGAATGAGTATGTTGGTTTCGGGTGGTGGGGGATTTTTAGAGAGAAGGAAGGAGGAGACAGTAGGTGGGTGAGAAAAAATGAGGTGGAGAGAAATATGTTGCATCTAAATGAAGTGCTGTTTTCTCTAGAGCAGGCTCGGTGAGGCTGCTCTGCTGGCAGCGAGAGCTGCTGTTACCCGTGCTGTTAAGACCAGTTAGTCTAAGGAGAGAAGTCTGACTCTGAACAGTTAGTGTGCTGCTTGACCCTATCACAAGATAATACTCAGTAGCAAATGCTGTGAAGAAAGTGAATGCAACAGCTTCTGTGGGGAAAAATTGGCAGGAAGGCAAGAAGAAGCAGACTGTGAGACATTTCTTACAAACTGTGCTTAGAAACCAATCTGTTCTTCTTTATTGTTCTCTGATGAAGGGATGGATTATAAATGGTACAGACGGCCTTGAGGCCTGTGATAGGACAGTATCTGAGCTTTTCCAGTTGAAGGCTTGAAAACTCTTAATGGGTTTTATGCAAAAAAGGGTAAGAATCCATTAAAAAAAATTCTGCAAATGTACACATAAAAACCTTCAGCTCAAGAGCAAATTATTATTTTATGCAGGAGAAGGATTGAAAGAACAAAATTCTAAATATGTTTTCACTCTTCTTACCTACATTTCTTATAGTTTGGCTAAGATAAATATCTAACTTTGGAAGTTTTAATGTGAAAGAGATCTCTCCTATGTCATCTCCACTTCAGTCTATTCTTAGAGCACATGCAAAGTCAAACTTCCCTTACACGACAGTACACTGAATTTAGATTTTTGATGATGTCTACATGACAGTATATGTGTGTCTAGGAGCATAAAAAATCACACGTGTTGCGTGAGTGGTGTACAAGCTCAGTGCACCAATGAATGGTCTGCCCTTGTCCCACCGAGTGCGCGTGAACACAGCGCTCTGCTCTGTTGCTAACCCCTTCCCACCCCCACGAAGTCAAATGTTTGAACAAGGTATGTGGGAGCGGCGTTGGATATTGTGCCATGGGCCTTAATCCCTCTCCACATCAGCAGAGGCAGCCTGCGCTCCAAATGTGGTTTTGTATCGACTCACAGCTGATGCCGATGGCTGGTATTCGCTCCCTTGAAACACTCCCTGACTGGTCTCAGGTCTGCAAGGTCCTGCCGAGAAGGAAGTCCGGAAAGACCCCGGCTTCAGCCACGAAACGGTTTTGTTCCTTCTGCCTATCTTCCTCTTTAAAAGAGCATCTCGTCTCACCGCGTCTTACATGAAATGCAAGGCTGATAAGGGCCCGGCGGCGCTGCTGGCAGCAGGCTGTAAGGCGCTGCGATGGGACGAGCCGCCTCGTCCCTCCGGCTGGAGCAGTAGGCTGGGTGACAGGGCCATCTGCCGGCAGAGGGACTCCGGCGGCATTCCTGTGAATTCTGCTGGGAGCCTCTAGTTCTGGGAGTGGTTAATGGCTTCATTCTAACTTCCAAACACTCGTGACTCCTCTTAAATTATCTTTGTAAGCGGCTTCCTATCTTCCGTTAATTTCTGACTTGCTAGCAGAACTTTTTGGTGTAAAGAAAGACACCTCTTTAACCACAAATTTAAGGTCCATTTAAAAGTTAAATGAGATGTTTGATCTGGGGCTAGTATTGCCTTAGATCATGCCAAAACTTAAAAATACGTTCTGAGGAAGTGTGGGTTTGTAGACGAATCTCTCAGATCATCGAGAAATTAATGTTAATGATTGGCATTCATACAAAATGTATACATTAGGGATATTTTGATTAAAATACAAATCAGGTATCTTGTGAACAAACATAAAGAAGCCAAATGCTCTGTCAAATTAACATTGTTAAATTTCTTGTCTTCAATATCGAATAGGCTTTTGTTTGTATTTTATTTTACTTTTGCAAGCACTGTGCAATCAATGCAGAATCTCAAACATAACAAACATGTCTAATATATGTGTGCTCATGTTTACTTGTCTGTATGTCCAGTGTAATGACTGAAAATATTATAGGTTATAAATCACAGCTTATGATCTATCCCTTTGCAAGTTTATAATTAATATAATGGAATTGTATGTGTGTATAAGAGTAAATTGGGTAAGCAACATGTAAACATGCTTTATGTTTTTCTTGGGAACCTGCTGTTTCCCTTCAAACTTTGTTACAGTAAATGTGAAGGGTTCTTTAATATACATGATCTTGTGCAAATTAAAGTACATCAGTCCACCCTGCTTGAGATGTGTGTGTTGCTGATGTAACAGGTCACACGGTTGTCTCAAGCCTGTGGCAGAGCAAGGCCAGTCCTGGTTCCAGTAGCATTTATAGCAACTCTCTAAAAGGAGTACCCTGATCACTCTTGTTGTTACAGTAAGAGATGTTATGTAGTCACTCCTTGCTGACAGAATGACAATTTATTGTAGATTAAAATTATCCCCTGAGAATGCACTTATCTGACTGTATTCAAAAAACTTTTGTCTTCTGTCCACGATTTGTGTTGTCTCTAGCATTATATACCTTCATCCCACAGAGAATGCAGGTTATTAGGTACTGCCTAGGGGCCGTTCTGACCTTTTTGACTTCTAAACAGTTTTCTTTTTTTACTCCTTTGACAATTCATCAAATGAAATGACAGAGATGGATTTCATTACAGGAGCTTTGAACGAAATTATTTATTGCTTAGCTAGTAAACCTGGCAAAATGGACTGCAGTATATCAGGAAGGATGGAGTGGACTGTGGAGAGGAGCAAGTAATCTCCTTTTGTCTGAGAAACCTGAAAGAAAATGTCTGTGGTACTAGGAAGCTAACTTGACAACATGAGTAATATAGATAGAGCTATTGAAGTTCTGACTATTAGGGTGAGATGGAAGGCCAGGTGAGGTATTGTTATGTTCATATTTTTGTCCTGAAACTCTTTTGGCTAAATGTAAGTGTGGTCCAGTAACTATAATTTTTTTGTCAAGTTCACGTGTGAAAAATTGTAGTGTATAAAGGGAAATGGTATTTTACCTGCAAAGTCTGGTTTTGCTCCTGATTTACTGTGCTGAGTATTGGTCTCCAAGTTGTCTACACCTGGTGAAGTTCTTGTATGCACAGTGATATTGGGCTGCTGCAAATATTAGGTGTGCTTTCTGACTTTGGTGTGACTGCATCTCTTTCATGTGGCAGCACTTTGGTAATGCAAACCTTGTTTTATCAGCATGGAAGTAAGTAGACTGTGGCCGTGGGTATTGGGGTTTTTTTCTGTGTGATGTACAGGGTTACTTTACTATTCCTATTAAAGTACGGAGTCAGATCACTTTTTTGTGAAGCTCCACAAATTCCCTGCAAATGGTTCTGAGCAGGCTATTGCAGAATATAAGTGCAGTAAAACAAAGCCCTGCAAAGAACTGTAAAAGGATTTGTCACAAATTGGACGAAACCTTACGTTTGTAGTAAAAATGCAATGGAATACAATTTTCGCGCTGATACCCAATCTGTTGGTTTTCTGTCTCAGCATTAGCTAGAGAGCAGGCAGCGCTCAGGTTACGGAGAGAGGGAGGGGTCGGCAGAGCCCCAGGCGGCGGCGGGGACAAAGCCCACGATCGCTGTAGGGCTCCGACGGCTGCTAAGGGGCCTCTTAGAAGTTGCTTCTAGAAGCGCATTAAGTGTATCAGCACCTTGATGCTGCTGTAGAACTTGATTTACTTTTTTGGAAAGTTTTGGATGGTGGTAAACAATTCTGTACCCTTGGGTGAACAGTTTTATTTAAGGTCCAGAAATGAAGATACGGAACCTCTCCTCCTTTTACGTCTCTTTGTGGTTGCTGCTCACAGCAGTGATACTCAAAGGTGAGACTACCGCTTGCTAGCTAAATATTGCACTGAGGTTTATTTTATTCAGATAGGATCTTGTGACCTGATCATGGTCATCATGGGTACCTGATGTACCTACTCTATGGCTGAGCCCTAGAAGTGTTTAATCTGTTTAGTTTTACTTTGTCTCACTGATGCATAGACAAAATGATCATGTACGACCAGAATTGCAGTACTCTTTGGGAAGTTTTGATTTGTTGGGATATCTTTTCAGTCAGGAAGATTTGCTTTGAACTCTTAGTCCAGGAAGTCGGTGTGAATCACCAGAGACAGATGTACTCCAAAGCACTTGCTCCCTACATATTGCCGCCTGGCATTTGCGCAAGTCTTGCCAGTGTGTGAGAGGCTGAAATGCCGGAGTGATAATGACTCAAACAATTGGCCATTTGCAAAAGCAGCGGGTGCTCTGATGAGGCCGGATTTGCACCCCACAACCGAAAGGGAGGAGGACAGGTTTTGAACCCGCATAAGAACACTCCAAGTGCGAAGGGGTGAGCACCCATCACCAGAGATCACCACGACAAATTAACCTTTGTTAAGCAACAGGCTGGGTTTTGAACCAGATAAGGGAGAAGACCGATAAGAAGCAGATCCTGTAAAATGGGATGATACTTGTTATCATGCATTGTGATATCGGTCCTCTCCATTATCTACACTTATCCTTTCTTTCTTTTTCTTTTTCTTTTTCTTTCTTTTCCTTCTCTATTTTCTTAAGTGTAATCTTTATGCTTTTAAATGGTTTAATTTCTATAGATAACAACCGATACAGCTACTTGCCTCTTTCCCATTGTTGGGATTGATGCAACTTTTAAAAATTTTTTTGTAACTTTAATCAGGGATTTGTTCGCCTTTGCCCAGGGGAGGGGAATTGAAGGTCCTCTTCAAAAGACTGTTCACCGGGTGAGGTCTGATTAGTTTAACATCTACAGATGGGGAGTAAGCAGAAGTACGCAGGAAATAAACAAACATTTAACAGGCATTACTCCTCCGGAGACACCCGGTCTGGGAAAAGATTGATAAGAGTACCAAGGAATGAGGCCGAATTAGTATCGAAAGCGAAAGGATCAATAACGAATAGAAGACGGAACACTAAGAATTGTGTAATTTAAGACGAGTGAACATGAATTTCTTTGGAGTTTTTATGTATAAATAGGTAAAAAGTCTGGTAAAGAACTATATATGATGGAATGATTTTCACTGCACAAGCCAGACATGGGTGGATGAAATAATTTCTATTGCATGTCCTGCTCAGAATGACATCCTGCCCAGAATAAAGTAATGCCTAATTCTCTAAAATTGAAGAGACATTGTTGGAGAGTTTCTGTTTTTCCTGTATTTTCAGTGACACCATTGCAACCAAATTATTCTAAAATAAACCTGACAGACATAAATATATGTATTTATATGTAACCAGTCATTCCGTGTTGCTTCACTCTTATCCATCCCAAGGGATCAATTAAGGAGAACCTCAGTTACCCCACCTTCAGGGGTGGGTTGTAACTGGTTCTGTTGTCCTTGCCCTTTGCTTGAAGAAATTTGTGAACCCATGTAAAGATGATACAGAGGCTGCCTAGAGAAACTGTGATGCACAAAACAGTATGAAACAGCAAAAGTGTCATTTAAAACCTCAAGTTTCAGTCAATTATCTTCAGTATCTAAGTCTGGAGAGCAAGAAGCATCTCCAAACACATGGTTTGGAAGAGATGTTGGTGCACAGATGTATTCACACATTATGCAATTGCCAGAAAAAAGACTAAATTCAGGAAGTAGCAGAATCTTACCAGTGCTGCATTTGGGAACATACCAAAAGCCATTAGACTGTGAGTAAGTGTGATTTCAGACCTTGCTGACTGGAAGTCAGTAATATCTGCCTGTGAAAGTCATTGGTAAAATAAAAGTAATTATATTTACTTTCAAAAAATATAGGAATCGCTGTATGCAGGCTGTTTTTCAGTGGGTGTGAAAAGCTTAAGTCAGCTATTCATTTGTCTCAGGTGAACACTGTCTTTATTTGAATAACTTCATCAGGTACACTTCTGTATCTGAACTAATGATATCTACCATATATGAATGATAAATATGGTTATAGCAAATACTGCTTGAAGCAGTAGAAAGAGGGTGTTTTCTGATGCTGCTCAGTGCTTAATCTAATGTACTGAACAAGTCCATGTTATCTAGCTGTAGAATCAGCCAAAGGAAAATATGCTCACATGCTGTTTAACGAACTGTTTGAAGACTACTCCAATGCTCTTAGACCAGTGGAAGACACAGATAAAGTACTGAATGTTACTCTTCAGATCACATTGTCCCAAATTAAAGACATGGTGAGTAAAAGTATAGCTCCGTTTTTCTAAAAACATGCTAGATGTTTTCTAGGAATATACTAGATGTAAGCCTTTTGTTTGGAGTAGGAAAAGCAGTGCTNTCTGGTTGCAGCACTTAAGGCTTCCATTATAAGTCTGGAAACTTAAAGCTGCTGAATTTTTAAGACTTCTTTTATAGATAGGTGTTGGTATCACACCCTCCAGGCAACTTTTTCTGTGTTTTAAATACAGCGAATGCTTTTTCTAAGATGCAATTAATTTCTACATAAAATCCCTAAAATTAGCCTTCTGTCATTTTTATAAATATGGTTTTTTAGATATCCTTTTAAGGCAAAAGAAAATGTGTCAGGAAGGAGAATCAAAGATTATTTTTGTGACTTCTGAATTATAATTTCAAGGACTTTCCAAACTCTTGAAGAATTTCTTAGCCTGAATCTGTTAGCTATTTGCTGTTCTGAAGCTCGCAAAAGGAAATTAGGAAGAACTGGGAGCTTTAGAAACTGTGATTAAAACTAGGGAGGGTGCTGAGAGAAGAAGGTTTGCACAAGCGAAAGTCCAAACCAGCGATTTCCCTGTACAGTGTATGGGCTTAGATTCCTGTCTGAGAATTATTTTGTGGTCTGTTAGGTGTTCTGGCCTGTTTTGAGCACTACATCAAAACCATATCACAAACGCTGTCTGTGTCTAAGGTGTGATTTTGTCACCTTCAGCTAGAAATATTTCTACATTTTTATGCAGGATGAAAGGAACCAAATTTTGTCAGCTTACTTATGGATTCGACAAAGCTGGTACGATGCATACCTCAGATGGGACAAAGATAAATATGATGGGTTGGATTCTATCAGGATTCCAAGCAATTTGGTTTGGAGACCAGATATTGTCCTATATAACAAGTGAGTGTGGCCGGAGAAAATAATTTTGCGTATTTGAGGGAGGGAAGGGGTTAAAGGAGTAACTGGCCTACAGAGTCTGAATTTTCATCTCTACCTTACCTTAGTAAGGGGTATGTTTGTTCTCTCAACATTTGTTGCTTGTAATCTAAATATTTTGCAATAAAACTACAGACAAGATCTGAAAATTATGCTACACAACAATACTTTTCTGAATTTCTCTGTGCTGGGAATTGAATACTCTGGCTGTCTCAGGTGCTTTCTGCTGGAGCTCTTAGAGAACTCTGGAAGATTGTCCACAAAAAGATGATACATAAAGGCTGCACTCCTTGTCTGCCCTCCCAGGCCAATAATGACCTGCAGACAGTTTTCATCTTTTAATGGACTTTCATCCTGCTGTGTCCTGTTTGAGGTCAAGTTTGAAGAAACTATGGCAAACAAATAAAACATAATTTAGCAGTACTGACGTTTGGCATTCATGGGCACTCATACCTATAAATAATGATTAATAGAAAGTTTCTACTAAAATTCAGTGTAAATATGATTTCAGAAGCATGCTTTTAATGGTGTGAGAGTCTTTGCCATTGCCCACCTTCTCTGGCCTATACCCTTTCGTTTTTGTCTGTCAATCCTGATTGCCATTTTTCTGTCTTTTAGGGCTGATGATGATTTTTCAGAACCAGTAAATACTAACGTAGTGCTGAGATATGATGGAAAAATCACTTGGGATGCACCTGCTATCACAAAGAGCTCTTGTGTAGTGGATGTGTCTTATTTTCCTTTTGACAGCCAGCAGTGCAACCTTACCTTTGGGTCCTGGACCTATAATGGTAATCAGGTAGACATCATCAATTCTCTTGATAGTGGTGACCTCTCTGACTTCATAGAAGATGTGGAATGGGAGATTCACGGTATGCCAGCAGTTAAGAATGTTATCACTTATGGCTGCTGCTCTGAGCCTTATCCAGATGTGACATTCACACTGATTTTGAAAAGGAAGTCCTCTTTCTACATATTTAATCTGTTGCTTCCTTGCATTTTGATCTCTTTCCTGGCCCCACTGGGATTCTATCTCCCTGCAGACTCTGGTGAGAAAGTGTCACTGGGTGTCACAGTTCTTCTTGCTCTGACTGTGTTCCAGCTGATGGTTGCAGAGATCATGCCCCCATCTGAAAATGTGCCTTTGATAGGTGAGCTTTACACACTTCATCTTTAAGCATTACTTATTAATAACAGGGCTGTATGTCAGGGAATCTTTATGTAATTTGTGATTTCTGGGAAGATAAATTTGCTACGTTTTTGAAACATAGTGAAGTACTTAAAATATGCATGGAATTTGTAGAGGTATGCTGCAGTTTTTAGAAGCTATTTGTGTTTATTTTAAATTATACATTAGCTAGCTATTCTATATTTATTAAATATAGTTAGATGTTTAGAATTATAGTATCACATCTTGAAATAAAGCTGGTAATGTAAAACAATTTTAGAACTAACACATGAAGTATAATCAAGAGCTATAAGCACAAGGTCAGACTGTTTCAAGATATGTTTCTGTCAGATTCAGATGGTTGGATGGCCTGGCTGGCATTCTCACAGTTGACTTAACATCTGACAATTGCTACATTGGATTAGAGTTCCTGGGAATCCATTATGCTGAAATTTAATTTACGTCTGGGAGTTCAGAAAAGTTTGTGTGCAATGAAAGGGACATAGCTTCAGTCTGTTTTCTCTATTCCCACATTCTCCCTTGCCATCCTTCCCAATCCCTTTGAAACTGGGCTCACATCACATTTGTCTGTGCCCCATCCTGTGTTGTTGCTGTCAGCTCTTGCTTTTCCTGCAGAGGCTGCAGAGCAGGGCTGGGAGCTACCTCTCTGCACAGGTTGGCTGGGTGGTCAGCTGTGTACTTAATTGCCAAAAGCAAGGGCAGAGGAACACAGCTCTTATTCTCTTCAGCTTGCCGCCCTTCAGCTCTGTGCTCTGACCTCTGGGCTGGCAGCACATTGGTTGTGGACACCAACAAGGTCTGCATATTCACTGACTGTGTGTGAGCGTGGAGACATGGATCTGCTGGTGTGGGGTGCACCAATAGCTCAAACAAAGTGTTATCATCACTGCTGCTAATACATTGTGAGGTGGGAGATTTCCAAGGTGCCAGGTGAAGCCAATGGCATTTTGCATATACTATGAAAAGATCAAGGCTCTTGAGAAACATTTTTGGGCTGCTTTCTAAATGGATGTGTTTCAAATAAGGAGAGGTTTTGGTTTGCAAGTATTTACCATGCTTATACAGTAGTCACTTGCTCATTTGATAAAGACATGCCAGTAATGAGTATGAGATTTTATTTTAATAGCTTTAATCTTTGTTTTTAAATGGTAAATCATGATCTAAGAGAATTAGGGTGATTGGAACTTTGCTTCACCTGCATTTATGCTTAACACTATACTGTCACACTGATACTTCTCATTGAAATTTTTATTAGAGTAATATCTTTAATATGATTTTATTTTGTGTTCTAGGAAAGTACTACATAGCAACTATGACCATGATCACAGCTTCCACTGCATTGACAATCATTATAATGAATCTCCACCATTGTGGCTCAGAAGCAAAGCCTGTTCCACAGTGGGCCAAGGTGGTTATTTTGGACTATATGTCAAAAATCTTTTTTGTTTACGATGTGGGTGAAAATTGCACAAGTCCAAAAAGAGAGAAGGAAGAAGAACGTAGGTTAGAGGGGGATGATGGGTGTCAGAGGAGGCACAAAGAGGTAAGGAGCCCTCTTTCCACTGGTAATGATGACTGCAATCTCAAGGAGAAGCTCAATGGAAATTGGAATAAAAGCTATGGAGTTCATGGTGAAAATGCTAGGGAGACTGTTAATTGCTGTTCTTGTTACAAAATGCTGATTAAAAATATCGAGTATATTGCTAATTGTGTTAGAGACCATAAAGCAAACAGGGCCAAAGGAATTGAATGGAAAAAAGTTGCAAAAGTGATGGACAGGTTTTTCATGTGGATTTTCTTTATAATGGTGTTCTTTATGAGTGTGCTGATCATCGGGAAAGCTGCTTAACTGAAAATGAAAATGTTCTTTCTGTAAATCTGCATATTCCATGTTAGTTTGTTTAGGAGGAGTTCTGTGATAGGGATGCTTTTGAGATCTATGTCTTGCATTTTGTAACAATAAACAAATTGATTCTGCAGGCTGTGACAGTGAGTTGAGACATTGCATAACTGAGGACCTTGCTGGTGACTGTCCTTGCCTTTTGGTATGGGTGTGCTGCTGAGGCTGCAGGATAAGCAGTCAGTGTTCCACCTTGGTGGGTGGTGGCCATGACTTCAGGCTGTCTGGGCCAGAGCACTGGAGCAGTGGAGCAGACAGCCTAGCAGGCAGTTGTGTATTCACAGGGCTGCATCTCTGCACCTTGTAATTTGATCAGCCCTTTCTCTCTTCCAGGGGGAAAAAAAAAGTGTATTTGTGACATGGTGGCATTTTCTGGAGGTCATCCCTTCATGGCATTGCCTTTTTTCCTTTTATTTTAGCTTCCCTTGAAAACCTACGTTTTTGTTGCAGCTCACTGATCACCGTTCCTATCATTTCATAGGCTCTAGGTGTCTATCTGCAGTGCCTTTGTCTTCTAATATGGTTGAGCTTACTGAACGTGATCTTCCCCTTTATCATTAGCTGCTGCTGAATGTTACTGTATTGTCATCATGGCTCCAGTAAGCCAGATTCCCAGGATTTCTACCTCACTGAGTCAGAGGGACTCTTTTCAATTCTTTCTCTTGAGCCTAATAATAGGAAGAATTTCTCCTGTCCTTCATACATGTCTCATTGCCCTGGGCATCCCTGCAAGATGTGCCTTTAAATGCTACTTGAGACTGCTGAAATAGGAGGCTGTGACTTCTGTCTTCTCTCATTGTATTTACCTACCAGTGTTCACCCTCTGTGCCCCTTGTTCACTCTTACAAGCTCTTTAATACTTAAATTTTAAACAGTTTACAAGAATGCCAAGGTTGCTCTGTGCATTACTTAGCACAAAATCATGATCTTACAGACTCATTAAAGTAGTGCCATAATCAACACTCCTTGCTCAACACATTAGTACTTACATGTATAGGAAAATATTTGTTGCTGACAACACCAAAAACCCCTCTTCTGTCTGTTAATTTCTGTTAACCCTCTCAGACTGATAGAGCTCTGGAGGATGTCTCTTGTAGTAAAGGAAGAAACCAGCACCCCGGGCATGCCCATGACAAATAAATTGCTTTCACAAAGCACCCTGAACTTTGAAACCATGATATTCTAGATGCAGTGGGAGAGGCAGAATGGCATTGTAATGGATCCCAGTCAAAAGTTCATGTGATAAAACTAATTTTCATAATTGTCGCAGTTAATAGGAGCATACCTGTGAATCAGTAACTTAAGTGCAAGGAGATAAACTGGTAAAGTGATGCAGTTGTTATGCCCGAATTTATTAAAAGAAAGGGAATTTTTCTTTTTATTTTGATGTTGTAAATGATGCATTGAATTGCTAATGGCAGGTTTTCTTTTGTGTGGAATAATTAACACTGTAAACTTATCTGGATTCTCATACATAATGCAAGCCTTAAAGTCCAGGTTTTAATGTAAAGCTAAACTGGGTGTCTAGCCAAGAATAAACTCAGTATGTGGAAAAAGTCTCAAGTGTGTCCCTGTGCATTATCAGTTCCCACTCAACCAGGGTAACTTTGAGTGGCTCCTTTAGAAGACAAGCTGTTCATTTTCATTCACTGTGCAGAAAAACGATTGCATCCATTTGCCACGTAGTTCAGAGTTTGGCATTTACACTGCCTGCTTGAGGAAACTGGTTTGCTCTTTGTTGTGGAAAAAAATATTGTCTGTAAAGCTGAGGGAGTAAGGTATTTAAAGATAAGGGTAAAATATTCAGAACATGAGTCTTCAGCATGGAAAACCGATGACCAAGGGTTTGTTTAAGGCTTACAGGTGGCATAAAGAGCTACTGTTCACAGTCTCTTACAATATAGGAACAGGGTACACGAAATGTACACAGTGTGTGGCAGTGGAGGAGTCTGTACAACATGTGATAAGGCTGAGGAACTCTTTGCAGCAGGATTGGTGAATGCCAAAAGATTATATGGATTTCAAGACTTAATGGAAAAAATAAAAGAAAAAGCTATTGGCATACGTCTAAGTACAGTCACCATGCATTTAAAGGAGGAGCAATATTTTAGGGATTCATGACTACATGTTCTTCAGTGCTCTTCATCCCCCTGGTGACACCCACAGGAAGCAGCTTCAAGATTTAGACAGCCCTTTAGTCTGACGCAGAATATCTTTCTTAGAATATCTTTCTTAGAAATTCAGATTTTGTCCGTGTCACTCTGTTCAAAACAAACTACTGCCTTCCATGTGTAAGAGAAAATTTGCAATCATAGGTGGATTGTGGGCCTCTATCATGCTGGTGCTTTTCAGTACTCTGCATGCTTGGATGATGATGTTGAAATCATGTTTTGCAATTCCCTAGTACTTTTAACGTGAAGATGTGATGGTGTAAGAAATACCTTCCTTGCGAGAATATGATTTGAAAAATAGTTCTAATGATTTGAACCTATTAAATATTAAATTTGCTTTTAAATTGTTATTCTTTTTTTTGGATCGCCAGGCATTATCAAGTGCTTTTTTCACCCTTTATTTACATATGGTGATTTTTCTTGGTCTTGTAAGAAAGACTTTTCAATTTTTAGTTCATAAGAGCCCTGGATTTGGTTAAGATTGTGAGCAGCAGATGATGAGTGCCAGTAGAAGCTAGTCCCTGAATTTTTGTGATGCTGGGACCGAGTCATGTCTTTGGACTTGATCATCGGTCAGGGTAAAAACCATGATGTGACACTGCATAGCCATGATTCTGGTGACCAGGCTGACCCAAGGCCCATGCTACTGCCATGCAAGGGCTGACGGGTTTAAAGTTAGCTCAGGAGTTTCTGACTAAACTGTAGGGACAGTAACTTAGGTCTTAATGTTTGCAGAATCACAGAATCATTTAGGTTGGAAAATACCTCTGAGATCATCGAGTCCAACCTTCAACAGATCACCAACTTTGTCAACTAGACCATGGCATCAAGTGTAATGTCCAGTCATTCCCTGAACACCTCCAGAGATTGTGACTACACCACTTCCCTGGGCAGTTCATGCCAATGCCTGACAACCCTTTCAATGAAGAAATTTCATCAAGAAGAAACTTGTTCTAAATAAGCCTTGTGTGTTAGTAGGTAGAACTGTACATGACAGATGTAATGCCAAGTGAGACAAGACTGTTTAATCTAATTCTCTCTGTCTTGGTCTCTTCCTCTTTCCTTCATGTGCCTCGTGCTTAGATCCAATAATCTTTGAGGAAGATGAAATCCAGAAATTATTAATAACTATGATTATAGTAGTGGAAAATTAGCCATTTATGCACTGAGTAACTCTGTTTACCATGGAGGCAGCAGGGTGACTTTATACTTACTGAGGAAGACAATGATGCTGTAAAAATACTGGTTTAGATCTGTGTGCTGCAGAGGCCTTCGAGGGATGAACTGACAGATTCTTTTGTTGTACCATGTCTTGGCAGAGAGATCAACTCTTCTTTCTTGTACTGAGTCACTACAGTGCTGAAATGAGGAAAAATATAAACTGTCTTTTGTGATGCCTTCACTGCTCTTTTCACAAGCAGAATTACAGAGCTGTAATGATGGCATGTTGGGGTGTTGAATTTTCAATGGTGCAGAAAGGTAGAAGATGGCCTTTCTTAACCTAGGAAATCTGTTTGTGTTCATGGAAATTGAAGTGAGAGGGTTCAGAGTAAAACAAAAAGGATCACCCTGAACAGTAAATGATGTTCTGAGAGAGGTTTTCCCCATGTTTCAGGGATTCGGATGTCACATTCTAAGCATCTACATCTTTTGTCCATTGGTTAACGAATCTTGGTTCTCCCACATTGTCAGGATTATGACAAATGTCTCACAGTCTTTTCTCAAGAAATGAAGGAGTGTGGCAAGAATTCCTGATTGTGCACTGGTCCCAATTTGAGAAGCTGAATATGATTGTTCTAGAGACAGGAAAAGGAAACTATGGGGTGAAAGGCAACTCCTCTCATTCTGTTCATAAAAGTGTGAGGAATCAATCTTCTCTTACAAACTTCTGTTATTCATTGAAGAAAAGAATACATTGACTCTTGTTTTCTTTCTTAAAATCTTTTAATCAGAAACAGTATATAAGACCAAAGGTGACCTCTGTAGTTTGTGTGCAGCCACCTCCTTTGTACTTGCAGGCAGAATGAGTGACCTAAAGCTCAGCTGAAGGAGGGGAGCAAGCTGAACATCGCTTTTCTCACTGTTCTCTGAAGTCAACTAAAAAGGAGAAATCTTTCTCCTTTGTTATACACAAGTCCAACTCTGTGGAAAGGACAGAGGTAGTGGAGGTGTTTCTATCTAGTTTGTGCTGTGCAAATTAGGGCTTCAAGTCTCCAGACACTTTTTAAGAACCCCATTTTACCTTTGCAGTAAGGAATAAAAGAGATAGCAAGTACCTATCTCAGTTTTGTTCTTATGTCTATCTTTCTAAATACTTTTGTACATTTGATTCCTAGTCTGCAGGCCACACACCACTGAAGATCTGCAAGGCCACCAGGAATACACGACACCACAAAGGTGGGTGTCTCAGGTAGTGCTTTCTGGTTACCTGGGGTGCAGGGCTGGACCTTGGTAGTGAACTAAGTCATGCCTAAGTCACATGAGTTGCTTTTTCTGGCCATGACAGTACTGTATGTTCTGTCAGGTGTAGTTCTAGCCATTGTGGTTGAGAAGGCAATCCAGAGGTACTTTTGCATCAGGATGAAATGCAAATCTAACTGTAAAGAGTGGGATGCAGGCTTATGGGGAGCACAGCATATGGTGGAATATATTTCCATAGGTAGGAAAATATGGTCTGTGAAAAAGCTGGCATCTGGAACTGCTGTGGTCTCTTCTTGGGTATTCCTGTTTCAGAATGGAAGTCCATCCAGTGAACATCCAGAAAATGCAAATAGAGATTAAAAAAGGGCATCTGCAGTTTCAAGTAGGGGTTTTATTCTACTTTCTGAAGACATTTATTTAAAAAGTGATCCAGTACTACCTTTTAAGTAACCCATCTAGGATTATGGATTTTTCTGGGGAGCAGGTATTGTTGTTTTTTTTTGCTCTGCCATTATCATGTTCTGTGTCTTGACATTCACACAGCTACTCAAAATAAATCTTTATCTCTATTTTAAAAGAACTTGAAACAGATTTTCGTACGTCATTATTTTTATTCACATCACTCTTCACTGAACAAGATTTTATCTATGGCATTGGGAGTGCTGGGGAGACTGTACACCACAGTCTTTCCTACATTTCACTCTGGTTTGAAGAATGCACTATTTTTGATTAATTTAAAGGCAGTGACAGACATGGCAAAAGAAAAGTGGAGCAAAAAATCACATGCTTTTAGAAAAATTACTTAAACCTAACCCAGATTATTGTAGGCAGAGTGTTTCAGTGAATAAAATTATTAAACTGGATTCACTGGGTATTTGCTTGCTATGTGTCTGTCACCACTAACAGACAACTTGATTAATAGAAGTCATAAATACTGTATAATCACATCATATTCTGGTTTGGTTTGCTTTTGAATTCTCCACTAGCACGCTTAACCAAAAGTTAACAGAAATTTTTTTGAAACAATATAATATGAACAAATAAAGACTGATACTATCATTAATGCACACATCTGCATGCTTCTGTTGTTAGTGTGCCATAGATAAGTAATAGATCTGGCTCTTCTATTCATTCTGTATTTTCAGTTCTAGCTGAGCACTACCAAGCTGCTCATGACATTTCAGTGACAGGAGTGCCTTTTTGTTAATATTTCACTGTAGCAAAAGTGTACCCTAACAATAAAGTTAAATAGGTGGCAAATTAATCTGGAGTAGACTCCAGAAGTTAGAAAAGACCTTTACAGAGAAAGCATTTGGCTAGAATGTGAAATCCGCGTTCAGTAGGGATGAAAATGTTAGTTTTACTTCTGTAGGGCCACAATTGGTTAGAGGATGGTAGCAGACACAGCTGTGTGGCAAAATAATGCTACATAATGTTAGCAAAATGAAGAAGAGGAAAGAGAGGGGAAAAGCTAACTAAACATGAAGTAAAAACCATAAAATTTCTGAGACTATTGTTCAGCACCTGTGAGTTCACTAGAGCAGGTTCAAGCTGTGGGATAGTTACTTTCATTTTACATGTCCCACTCGCCGGCCAGCCTGTGTCCAGGGGTGGACTGTTAGCAGCCCTGGGGCTGCATCACAGCAGAGGGTCTGTTGTGGGGTGAAGGGTTACTGTCTCAGTCAAGGACAAGGGTGCCAGCTTACCCCAGATCATGATGATGTATCCAAGCCTTCACTAGCTTGCTGGACTGGTGAGACCCTGAGGACCCATTGTCATCACCTACTGGTAAAGCAGTTCCACTTCATCTCTCTGCTCAGTTTCCAAAAGCAAGTGTCTGATGGCCTTCAGTATGAAGATTGTTACTTATATGGTCTGGAAGGTTGGCTTTCTCTGGGCTACTTCATAGCACTAACTTCCTTCTGGCTCTATGATTATTCAAATAATTTTCTGTCCAGCTCACCCACTTTCTCACAGAAAGCTGGTAACTTCCTCCACAGGAGGCCTGACATGGTTGATAGCTGTTATAGGTGTATTTTCCTGTCCTGCAGGTTGTGCCTACTTTTGATTAACATTTTAATATTCTAGGTGAATGCCAGCAAGATATCTGTAGTGAATGGAACTTCTGTTGCTTTTATCTAGTGTTTTTAATATAGCTGAAAACAGAGTGCTGGTCACAAGGTAATCTCTTTCCTCATAGTTAAAGGATGAGAGTTTATGAAAAACTTTATGAAAAAGGCTTAACACTAACATCCCAAACCCAAGAGTGAACTGGCTTCTTACTCCCTTGCTCTGTAACAGTAGTGGAGTGCAAATTAGTCACCTTCAGGTACAGTGCCTCAGTTCTTCTTTGGAATGCCATGTTCACTACCCTGCAGAGGTTGTTTGACCTGCAACAAATAACATTCTCAACACCATGGTTCAAAGTGGACTGGGCTGGGTAAGTGTGCTACTTGGGACAGCACCCTTGAGCTGCATGAATTCTCTTCAGTGCTTCAAGCCAGCAAGTTTTGTGTCTCTAGGAGCATTATACTGGGACCTTAGATTCCTGAGGCACCAGCAGCAAACCACTCTGGGGGTCCTGCCCTCAGGGGAATGGTAGAGAGATGAAGGGTGTTGGAAAGAATAAGTCTGGGGCCCAAGGGTCTCTGCTGTGAAAGCACCTTGAAAGAAAGAAAGTTCCTTCTGAGGAATCAGTTCCTCATCTAAATCCTGAGACCTCTAGGGGTCATACAAGTACTGTTCTAGTTGCTGGGGTGCTTTAAGGCCATGCTTGTAGGCAATTTTTAAAAGAAAATAAAAGCTGCTCTTAACATTAGATGTGCTGTTTTCTCCAAGATGCAACAAGTGATGTAGCCTTGTTAGCACAGCTGTTCTTGTTAATCCTTTACTAAGGACTAAATAAATGAAGAATTCTATCCTATGGGTAAGCGCAAAGATGGCTATTGTGAAAGGCTGCTTCATTACTTCCTCAGAAACCCTGCTTTAATTTATAGCGTGATTCAGAGGCTAACAGTCTTAGAATAGATCTGATCTGAGGCAGGCTGTTAGTCCTCGAAGTACTGCAGGTTGAAGTTTCATGAGCAGTAGAGGTTGGCCCCTACACTTGGTCAGGATAGTCTGGTATATTGCTGGGACCAAGAGAAAATGCCTGCTGCAGGCATTGGGAGCTGTTACAGGAGGAACCTGAGCCCTTGGCCAGGTTGTGGAGGTAATTTTCTCTATAAGAGCCCTCACAAATCTGTGCTTTGCATTGGTAGCGAGAAAAGTGTGGCTAACACCCCAGAACTTTGGCTGCTGCTGAGCAGTGCTTCATTGCATCTAGTCTGTCTCTCCAACATTCCCCTTGCCAAGGAGGCTGAGCTGGGCATGATTTTGGGGAAGGACAGAGCCAGGATAGCTGACTAACTGATCAAAGGGTATTCCATAACATAAGACACCTGCTCATCTATAAAAGCTATGGGAAAGGAGGAAGGGAGGGTGGTGGTAGGGAGGGAGTAGGGAATTTTTCTTCCATAGCAACTGCTGTGTGTACTGAAGCCCTACGTCCCAGGAAGAAGCTGGACATCATCTCCTGATGGGAAGTAGAGAATAAATCTTTTTGCTCCCTTTGCTTCCATGCACAGCCTTTGCTTTTGCTTTATTAAGCTACCTTTATCCTGATCCATGAGGGGTTTTTTTTCCATCTTATTTTCTCCCTCTCTGGTCTGCTGAGGAGGGGAATGGTAAGAGTGACTTAGTGAGCACATGGTATCCAGTAAGGGTCAACCCACCATACCAACTTAAACTTTCACTGTTGCATCAGATAACCATCCTCTGGAGGATTCCTGGAGTGTAGAGACTGTGCAACTGTTCCTGTGAGGTAACAGATATAATTAGACTGTGTTACAGGTAATTTGGTCCAGTTCAAGAGACCCAGAGCACTTTAACTACTGCCTGGGCCTGGTTTACGCTCTAACCTTCCCCCATGACACATGCAGGTTCCATTGTACCTGCTTATGTGCTTTGCAGATGGTCCTCTTGAGCCAGGCAGGTGACTCTTTCCCCTTCCCTCTCCATCCCAGAGGGACTCATACCTGAAGCTCCCTGTGCATATGGCAGAGGGGAGGAGTCAGTGCTGCTGAGCAGGCAGAACGGCTGCAGACACTACCAGACTCTGTCATCAGTCTAGCTATATTTGCTTGAATGGTTATGTGACCAGCTTGGGGGGAAGGACTTCATCTTGTGCAGCAGCAAAACATCAGTCACTGTTCACTTCCACTGTGCTGCCACTGTGACTGTTACACTGCCCTTTTGTAACTCGTATTTTCTTTAAAAAACCCACAAACGGAAAAAAATAGCTGGAACAAGAAGGCAAATGTTAATCAGACCTGTATCAATATTGTCTTAAATCCATTAAATACACAAAGCCCTGCCTACAGAGAAGGAACATGGCATGATTACTGATTTCAGATATTCCTGTCTATACTGGAGATCAGAAAGGTTACAAGCAATGAACTCAAAAAAAGGATACCTTGTGGGGATGCAGCAGGACCTAAAATTGCAGGTTTTGCACATAGATGATGCGGCTTTATCACAGACTGGAGAGAACCAATGCACAGATCTGCAGTGGTGTGACACCTAGTTTTAATGAAATGCTTATTTAAAGATGAGACAGTAAAGTATTATGATAGCTCTGGGCCATGGTCCTGCTGCTGCTTGTCTGGCTGTGACTGAGGCCTGCTCTAGAGGCTTGTATATCAGCAAGCAACCAATGTTTTTTTCTTTAACGAGATGTATGAATAAATTGCTCTAGATGGGGATGAATACAAGACAGAACAGAATGATACTGTTTGGTTTTTTTTTGATTGCCTGCTTCACCGTGTTTAGTGGGGGTGTTTAGCTAAGACATCTGTATTGGTAGTGATTTCCCAATTCCTTTTACTAACAACTGTATCTTTTTTTCTTTCAAAACTAAGCATCTCTTGACAAGTTTAGAGATAGCATTTGTAGAAGTAAAGCACTGTGCTAGAATAGCTGCTTTGGTTAAGCTCTGGGTCCTGCTGAGGTGCTTCATGCCCTGGTAGCAGGATCACCACTTTGGAAATATCCTGCAAGTGTGGCAGGCTTTCCTACAGCTCTGCAGTTCTCAGTGTCCACCCTTCAGGTGCACCCAGGCATTAGTGCTGAATAAACAAACACAGGCAATTTTATTATAGAAATAAAGATTTCTCTTAAAATGTATTAAATCTGTAGGGAAAGGGAATAGAGACTTCATTTAGTCCAGGAAGAGCTGTGGTGAGAAGCGTGTGCTGAACAAAACAGCTTTGTTAGAATTTTCTGACTTTTTACCTGGTACGTGAGCCTCCCCTCTTTTTATTGCTCCTATGGATCATGCTTGTCTCACTGTAAGTAAGATGTCTCCAAAGAGCACCTTTATCTATACCAGGTAATTCACCTAATTGCATGCTATTGAAAGAAAAGGGTTTTACTCTGTTAGGGAGCTAGAAGTTCCAAGGTTCATGGCAAAACTAAGAGAGAAAGTATCTTATCAGGGATCTATACAATCACTTGTAGTTTGCTTTTGTTCTCTTAAATACTCTCCAACAACTCTGGATCCCATGTGAAATAAGGGGGTTTGCTTTTATGACCTCAGTACATAACAACTGATGTTTTGCATACTTCTTCTGAGATCAATGTTAATTCCTTTGGCTGCTTTTGGTGGATGTTGCACAGCCTAGTTTCTGTCCTGGTTTTTTTTGCTTTCAACCTTGCTGAATTAAATGCCAGAGCTTTATTACATGCTCTCCGTCTGGATTAATTCTTTTGGCCTCTGAATCTACTAATTGCCTTTTGTAAATTTTCCTGGTGGTAAAGGTCACAAAGATAACTTGGCCCCCATAGCTTAACCTCTTGGCACATCTCAGATTATGAAAGGTGGTGATGAAGTCTGCTGATTTAATTAATTACTCTTCTGATGTTTCATCATAAAGAAAAACTCTTTTGCCTTTGTAGTTCACTTCCATCAAATTTTTGCATCATATCTCAGAGCTGGGTTAGGAACCTCTAATTTTACTGGAGCACAATCAGGTGGTAGAAAGAGTTTATGTTTGTCAAACATAAACCTGGTCCTGAACTGGGTGCTGCATAGATGCCTTCCCCTGCTTCATAAGACTGGAAGGCATGCTGCTGCTTTTGCTTTCCCTCTAAACTTTCTGCCTTTGCTAGGAACATCTCCGGGCTGATGAAACTGGAACAAAGCCTGGGAATAAAACAACAGTGTTTTGGTGTCTAAAGACACACAAACCAGCACTCAACGCTCACTCTAGCCCCTCAGAAAGCTCAGTCATGAAAGTGTGCGCTTCTGAGCATAAGATACACTTTCCAAAGCTATGCCCGAGTGCAAACAGGGGATCTGGTGCCCTAATGCCTGGTGCCCTAATCTAACCTATTCCTGTTTGAGGGAACCAGGAGCGAGCTAGTACCAGGATGTCATCATAGAAAGCTGATCTCTTGCAGTTCCTTACATCCGGCACTCCTGGTTAGCTTTGCTCTCGCACTGAAACACACAGGGCCATCTCTGCTGCTGACAGTCACACTGCCAGAGTCCAGCAAGGTGGGGACAGCTGAGTTAATGCCAGGTCGTGCAAAATAGCCCTTTTTGTCAGCTGTTGGGGTGGATGTGTAAAAGCAAATGTCCCCGTCCCTTCTGCATGCTGACCGCTCCGGCTTGTCTTTGCCGAGATGGTCCGTACTGTGTTTTATCACTGGGTACAGCATTGCAAAGATGGCATTGCAGCTCTTCTGGAGCTGTTGGATTGTGGTGATGTGCTGACACTTACTGAAGCTTAGAAAGCTCCCCAGAGCTGCTGCAGCAGAAAAGGCCCAGGGACGTCTCAAATATCTCCTTTTTGTGGTCTGGGGTCCCTATCGACTAGCACTGCAGCCTTTCCTTTCCTACTAAGATCATCTCCAAGGCAGTTGCAGCAAAGCCATTTTAGTGGTACCTCTAAAATGTAGATTATAAGTTTAGAAATAGGCAATAAAATATACATATGGCAATATAAATCACAAGGCAAAATATAATGATTATATTTATAGAATTATAGAATGCTTTGGGTTGGAAAGGACATAAAAGATCATCTACTTCCAAGCCCCTGCCACGGGCAGAAGAACCTTCCACTAGACCAAGTTGCTCAAGTCCCTGCCCGACCTGGCCTTGAACATTTCGAGAGCTGGGTCATTCACAATTTCTCTGGGCAACCTGTTTCAGTGTCTCACCACCCTCATAGTGAAGAATTTCTTCCTAATACCTAACTTAAATTTATCCTTTCTCAGTACAAATCCGTTCCCTCTTTTCCTGTCACTACATGTCCTTGTGAAAAGTCCTTCTCCAGCTCTCTTGCTCACTGCTTCCCAGTGCTGAACCCCAGCTCAGGCAGAGGGGCTGGGCCCAGGGTTCTGCAGCTGCCTGACCACCCCTGGCTACTCTTCTCCATGTAAGTCCAAGCCTTTTGGGGTTTTGCAGAGCATTTGGGGAAGAAATGTACACTATAACATCTGTGTCCTGTTGTACTGGAGAAAAACTGATTTCAGCTGTTCCCAGTGCCTTTGCTGGATTATGTTTTAGCACAGAATTTATGAATGCAGTAATTAAATGTACTTTTGAAGCAGTTTTTCTGGCACTTCACTGTAGTGAAAGTAAGAGCAGCTTTAGAATAAAAGGCCTTCCAAGCAAGATCTAAAGGCAACATTCAAAATTATTCTTAAGATGCAATTGCCTTCTCTTTCCAGAACACCCAGTCCTCATGTCTCCTTCTCTTTTACTTAGTCACTGCACTTCATTTTTCCAAAGCCCAGCTTCACAGCTCCTCTGCTCTGTCACTTCCCAACTTGGAAATCATTTGCAGCATGTCCTTGTACTTGATCTTGGATACATGAGATTCCCAGCTGGAGCCAGACTTTGTTGCCCCTTGTGCACAGGACATACTCGATACATTATCAGTGCTATGCCCAGCATGTCCATTACATCTGCTGCATTTCTGCCTGATGTCAGGCTATATTCCTAACCAGTACGGTGTTCGGGCATGATCTGAATAGTCTGAGCACCTATGGCAACCCCTGGCACTGAAGTTGCCGCCTACCTGCCAACACAAATTGCTTTCTGCAATATCGGGGCTGTTGTAAGCTTTATTTTTTATTGTGGACAGAGTGTGTCTGCTATTTCTCAATGTGCTTATCTTGAATTGCCTTGGAAAAATAGCTCTTTCATCCATAACTCCTTCCTTAAAATCAATGATAGCAAATGCCAACATTTTCAGAAATGCTCAAGATGAGATTTTCAAGGGCACATTGCTCTGAACTGAGTTTGGTGTCTCAAAAACCAAGACAGAATAAGGGCTAAATCTTCAGAACTTTAGAGGAAATGTTGCTAGATGGGTAAGCATGTCAGAGTGACTACCACAGTCTCCAAAGGTGAATGTTCCTTCCCACCTTCCCCACAATGAGACATTATTCTCCTTCTATATTTCAGGCACAGGAATGTCATGTATAGTTTAAATGGAAGTAATGACAGCAAGGTAAAAGAGAGTGTACAAAGTACCTATGCAAAATAAAAAGGAACACCATGATAGAAGCTGGTTGAGCTTCCATCAGTTTTATTTGAGAGGGAGAGTACTTGTGTGTTGACAGTTACTAAATAAACAGAAAACATGTTCATCTGCAGAAATCCCCGAGCTGGAACTGCCTGGAGGCTGAAGGGATGCTGGGGATAAATTTGTTCTGTTTTTTTCTGGTTATTGACTTCTGACAGTGGTGGACACTAAATCTTGGGCTAAATGGATCCTGCATCAGACTCAGCACAGATACCCATAAATTCTACTGTGAGCTGCAAAAGAGATGGAAAGATCTTCCTGGGGAGTTAATGTATTTCCTCATAGGCTGTAAAAGTTGTGGAAGCAAATCCATCACTCTGCTTCTTCTCCGCCATTCATCTTGGGCAACTCTGGAATATCATCTTCTCTCTTAGCATTCCTTTTAGTAGCAAGCAAGTTGAGTCAAAATTCAAACTGTTTTGCAGTTTGGGCTGAGAAAATGTAGAAATAAGAGTTTAAAGTAGTCACAGTTGTCTCTGTTCTGGCAGAGAGCCCCTGTAGTACACTGGACCAGAATGCCATTGCATGAGTCTCCTTATAGTGGGAATGTCCAACCAAAAATCAAAATTTCACACAAGCAATCGCTTTGGCAACAGCCTGCTAGCAAGCTGTCATCTAACAAACTGCCAGGGTAACTCTTTACCAAGTAGGGAGGTGTTGGCAGCTTAAACCCATGGGAGCAGAAGTGATGGGTCAGGGCTGCAGTGTGGGGGCTGACGCTGCGACTGCCCAACGCAGCACTGCTCACTCAATGTGTCTGTCCTGTTTGGGATGCAGCTCAAGTGGATGCCTCTGAACAGCTTTTTGGCAGAATTTTTACAATGATTTGCCCAGCTTTATCATTTGTATCATAGTTCTTGTATCAGCTCGTCCCTTTTATTGAGCCTTTTATGTCAATTTAAATGTATCTATTTCTAGTTTTCATCAATTTGAGTCTGTTATGCCATCTGCAAGATGTCCAAAAGTTGCTTTCTTACTAGAAATTTGTGATCTGCTATATTTACCCTTCGATCAGAGATATTAGCTCATTTGGACCTGTGCTTTATCTTTGATTAATAGATCCTATAACAGTCATTAAAAGTCATTTGTTCCTTCTGATCAAATTGGAAAAGTAAAATGTAGAGAATCACCTCCATTTCCCTTAGCATTTCTCTGCTTTTTAAGAAGAAGAGCCTTATTCCTTGTCTATTTTCTTTCTTCTCCACCCTCTTAAGCTTCATCTACTATTAAATCTTATCTTTTGGGTTGCCATCATCTTCTTGGAACAAGCAAAGCCCTAATTACATTGAATTTCTATATTAATAACACGGGTAGCAGCTCCTTAGCCTGCCCTGCCATTTCTGGAGTGAAATAGCTGCTCACATAAAGCTGCCCTTTGTTTTTCTTGTTGACCTCTTGCAGGTTTTTCCACTCTGCCTTCACTTTTTTCCTTCCCCCTTGTGATTTCATTAAAAGAGTAGCTTTCATCTTTTGTTTTGGGAGGTGTGTGTTTCCATGCACACTCATGTTCTGGCCCTTTTGTGTTGCTTTCACATCAAACTCAACAAAAGTGGAAAACTTACAGGGAACAAGACCTGAGACCTCTAAGTCCCGTCCAACCCTGTGACATTGTCCTGCTCACTGCACCGAGTTTGTAATGTCAGACTGCAAAGAAAAGCATTCTGGAAGAGCATATAGATAGAATTTTGTCAGATGGTGACTATACTTTCGCCCCTTCTATTCATTTTGGGGCTTACAGATTGGCCAATTAATTAATAGCCAGGTAACAACTAATTAAAAAAAGAAAAAGAAATATGACTGCACTGGTGAGACTGGAATTGACAATGGGAAAACATGGACCTAAGAAAACCTGTCAAGCTTAATTTAAAATGATGCTTTTAAGTTCATAATTGAAGTATGAGAAAGCTTTTTCTGAAACATCTTTTTGGCAGGCATGTTCTCTTTTTTCCCCAGCATAACATGTGGTGCTAGGATGTCTTAGTAAACTCTTCTTAAAGACTTGTCATGAAATATACAAAGTCATTGAGTTATGTGTATGTAAGACTATTACATGTGATCCCTTATCTTATACAGTCTGTTCCAGGGTGTTCCTACGTTCTGTCAAAGTCAAATCCTGAAATGCTTCTTGGTAGGAATTTTCCACGGTTGTGGTAAGATGAGAAGAACACACCTCTGCTCAGGTGCAGTCTGATATACCAGTCAAAACAGACCCACAGAGGAGTGGTGCCACAGGAAGCCTGTTCATCCTTTGTTTCTCATTAGTATTTCCGTCTGTTCCCTGTTACAGGCAATGTAGTCTCTGTGGATCACAACAGCCAGGTCCGGTCTCCCCACAGCTTTCCCTGTTTGCAGGCATGAAAATCCATTTCTTAAGTGAACTGGATGTGAACCTCTTAAAGGTGAGCGGTAGCTGCAGTGTGTGCGGGAGCACTGCCATCCTTAGGGTGCTGACGCATGGCAGGAGTCAGCTGGGGGGAGCAGCCGCCGGGGCAGCGCTCACCTGTGGAAAAGCCATTGGTGCTCGATCCTTCTCTCACTGCTGGCTCCTGTGCCGGCCCCTCCTAAACCCTGAGGAGACGCGTAATGCCATTGTGCAAGCAGCGGGAGAGTCAGGAGAAGAGCTGAGAGGAGCCCGGTGGAGTAAGTTGTCAGGGAATGGGGGGCTGTGTTGGGCCCAAGAATTATCTTAGTAATAAACCTACTCACAAGAATAAATGGGAGCAGGAGAGCTGCCGGTTAATAAAAAAGGCTCATGGCAGAAAATATTGGGGCTGAGCATCAGAAGCAGCCTGACAGGCAGAGTCACAGTGCACTGTGGCATTGCCCAATTTCATGTACAAGATGTTTTCTGTGCCAAAGGTGGGGCTTTCACACTGCTGTGCCGTGCCACGCTTACCTGCCAGGGCATTGCTAGGTGTGCTTCTGCTGCTGTGCCTTCACCATCGCCCTGTGGATGCAGGCAGGCTGAGACGGGAGCAGATGCTGGGCTGATCCTGCAGAACTGCCTTGGGCTGCACAGCTCACCCCTCTGCCTCCTGCCTGTGCCAGTGCGATGGCTCCTGTGGGGACGTGGCAGACCGCGCCGGGGATCTGAGCCCGGTTAAACACGAGCCCTCGCTCCTCCCCTTTGGTCCGTCCTGGCCGGTGGGGGCTGGTGCAGCCAGACTGGGGCTGGCAGCAGCAGTTCTCCGGGGACAGGCACTTGGGGTGTGTGGCTCACCTGCCGCTGCTCTGGGCTGGTCAAAGCTGAGCCAGCTCCAGTCTGGAGCCCTGGATGTCATTCTCTCATAACACCTTGAGATGAAAAGCCCTGCTTAGCCTGTACAGATGTCCAACTGGCAGGTTCCAGGAGATTGCAGCAGTGCCTTTGCAAAGGTGCTTTTGATCTTTAGGTGTTATGACGCTTAGGCCAACATTTCTGTGGATTGAGTGGACGGCAGCAAAAAGCTGTTTAAATACTATAATGAGACTAATGTTGCGCTAAAGAAGATATTGGTATGTGCTAGCATGTGGGAGTGAAACCAAACAAAAAACCCAAAAGCAAAAAGCCACAGTTCTCAGAAATCAGCAGGCACACCACCCTTGGTGCTGAAGAAGACAATCTCCAGTGCTTGGCACTCTGACAGCTGCTATTGCACCCCTCAGTCATTTGAGGTCAGCTGTCTGTGCTAACAGGAAAATCAGAGCCCACCCTCCAGACTGCGCCAGAGCAAGTCATGGGCACAGTCTGCAGAGTTTCTTGAACATCTTCTGTCTCCATTAAGATTTTCCCAGCCTGTGTTCTCATCCCAGCTGACAATGCTGACTAAACATTGCCTTGCCAAGGATGGTCCCCTGCTCATAACCTCACCTACTACATCTCAGGGGCCAAGACTGCCCCTGTCACTTCAAGGCTGCATGCTGGAACCTGGGGATGCTCCATCAGGAGGGAGCTGCTGAGTGTACCCTGGAGTCTCCACACATTCTTGGAGCATGCTCCTGATCCAGGGTGGTGGCAGACCTGTGCCTCTGGTTGGTCTGACCTGGCTTTCCCTACCACATTATTACAGAGTGTGCTGCTCACCAAATACCCAGCTGTCATATCGTCATATCAACAGTTTATGATATTCTGGAGATGAAGCAGAAATTACAGTAATTGCTGCTGCTTTATCTAAAAATGCAATTGACTTTTGGGAAGTTGTTATTCATACACTGGTTGCAAAAGCAAACGGTGGCCAATCCTCACCTGTGATGAGCTGATATGTCCCTAAATGCCACAGCCAGGAAGAAATAGTGAAGCTCACTGAGAGTTTTCAAGGTAGGAAAGAGTATTTGGTCACAAACAGCTGCCCAGTCCCAGCCTTACCTATGTTAAACGACTCTGTAATTTTTTTTTCTCTCTTGTGGGCAAATCATTTACTGTAATTTAATGATCACAACCACATGAAATTCACTTCCTTATGTTGAAAAAAAAAAACCCACCAAGAAAAATAGGATTAAATATCTCAGTTTATCTTTCCACATAGGTCACATGGCCAAAGTTGATTGTAAAATGTTGAAATACTAGTTTGAGGTGTAGCAAGTGCCAAGTGTTGTACATTTCCGTGTTCTCCCTTCCCTCCTATCGCTCACAAAGATGTCACAGAAAGACAAGGAAGTTCATTTTCTCAGGAGGCAGATTTTTTCTTAGTGTAAATTTAAAGTACATTTATTATTCTTAAATCTAATACTTTTAGACCTTGGTGCTGTCCTAGTCTCAAATCCAAAAGGAACAGTCTGAAAAAAGACTTGTACAAAAGCCAAAGTGTGTAACAAAGTCACTTAATCAGAGAGTGTCTCAAAACCCAACACGAGCTGCAAGGAGTGGGTCCAGAAATGTGAGTTGAGACCCTCGTGCACCATGTAGCCTTTTGTGAAAAGAGCAGTGCAGGTTCCTGTGTTTTTGAGGGGTCTACACAGCCAGGCAGGGGACTCAGGCAAAGGTGAGGTGTCTGAACCTGGTGAACTCCTGCCTGGCAGGATGCTGAGGAGATTGGTGGTTTGAATCAGCATTTGGGAATTTGGCTCCTAAGGATGATGGGTGTAAAGGAGTTTGGGACTCAGAGACAGTACAGTGCCATACAAGACTTGATTTTTCTTCCCAGCTACAAATTACAGCAGACTCCCGTGATTTCTTTTCCCATGAGCAGCAGCTTATGTTTGCTGTGGTGGGAGCAGATTCAGTGCGTCAGTGCTCTGCCAAGCTCTCGTTAGCTGCCCCATTGCTGCATTGCTGTGCTGCATTGCTGCTGACTAAGATTTTGTCCCTCTGTGTCCTGCACAAGAGCTGGTGAGCCAAGGGATCCATCTACTGTAGTGTAGCCAAGCTTTAAGGGAATTCTTAACTTATCCATGTGTCCGGAAAGCCTCCTAGAAGGGACAGCATCTGAAAAGTCAAAGACTCGAGAAACTAAGGATGACCTGTGTACAGCCAGTTCAGGCATAACAAGTTTAATAAGTAACCCCTTGTCATTGCATGCCCTTTGGAGTGACTGTAAGACACCTTGGTCCATAACCTAAGGATTTGTTACAGGAGTGAGAATTGCTTATTGTAGTTATTGCTTCAAAGTTTTGGAACAAAGGACCTGCTTTAAGGGTAGGTAGGCTGTTTTGCCTCTGCCTGACTTAAGTGCATTTTTCTCTCTGCTGGTTAGCTTGAGGTCACTCCTGTGGCTTGTGTAGGCTGTTTGCAGGGGTTTAGTTCATGCTTCATGAAGATCTTCGGGCTTACCTGTGGCTTCCTGCTTCCCAATAGCACACAGATTGCAGGCAGCGGCTGAGCTAATGGTGAGCTTCTGTGACATTGCAAAAACATGCAAGGATGGGCTCAAAGTGCAACCTGGCTGGCAAAAATTATGAGTGTGTGTTTGGAAAGACGGGGGGAAAAAAAAAGAACAAAAGCATATTTTTCTTCACAGCAAAAGTACAATGGTGTCAGCCAAAACATGAAAAGTGACCCAGCTTCCTCCAGGGCAGCCACCACCCCACAAACCAGCTGCCTGCAGAATGCAGGAAGAGTCAGGGTGGGCACCAGCCCACAACCCAGGTTTGTGGTGTGTCTCCAAATGCCCTGGGGAAAGGTGGCTGTGGGGAGCCCTGGTAAGAGGAGGTGAAACCCCAGGGCCCACTGTGGGACAGAGTTTTAACTTTCACAGTTTGTTAGATGGAGGTGTCTGACAACTGATATGGCCTGTTTAGACAAAGAGACAGAGACGTCTGTCACTATGTTGGGAAGACACAGGCATTTGGTGACATGTGGGACAAAACTGAGCACACCTGAGCATTTTTTCCTGTAAAGCCTTCTGGTGCAAACAGTTCTTGACTGGTCACCTCCCACATACAGGATTTGCAGTTTTGCCTGAACCAGGACTGTGAGACAGAACTTCTGTCTTCTTTGATTAGGAACCAAGTGAACTCCAGTTCTTGTCTTCTGGCCCAAGGAAAAGAATCTGATCGAATTCATCAGCTTGACAGAAAATATTTTATGTGGAAGTACTTCTACAGTACTGAATTTCTAAAACTTTCCGTAGTATCTTTCCTCTTTGACAACTTGAACAATCATAATTGCATGGCACAGCCTGTCTTTGAGCCAAAAGGGAAGGACTTGATGCCACAAAACTAGCTCTTTTTATTCCCTAGCTTGCAGCTTCTCCCAGCAACACTGTTCCAACCATTTTGCTGCTAGGCAGAACTTGGCTCTAAAACTCAGTCAAGCGTGATTCAGCATTTAATTGACACACTGGAGCATAAAGCCTGACTTTTGCTGGCTTTTAGATGCATAGCAGAGGTAGTTTTTCTTGTTACAATGTAGGTCTTGAGTTTATTTATTTTACACATCAGCATGATGGACCAGTTTTGTGGCTGAGTGGCATCCAGGGAGCAGAGAGTTCTATAAGTGCTCAGGACTCATTCAGACCAGAAGTGTTAGGGGTGTAACACCAGCCACAGAGGAGGAGGTGAGTTACTGCATCTACCTTTTTGTATGTATGAAAAATGTATGTTGCATATAATCTGAGTGTTTTTATAAATGAGATGTTGCCATATCAGTGGTACCCTTGAGTTTCTTCTAAATCTCTTCCTATAACAGTTGTATCACAGTTGTGCTACTGGATGGTGTTTCCTGAAGAAAGCTAAAGCTGTTTTTTAGCATAGTTTTTAGGATGATACCAGCCAGGGAAGAGCATATCTGCTCTTCAAGACCATGAAGAAAGACATTCTAAAAGGGAATGGTATCACCTTGGCAGCATTTTGGGTTGTCACAGTGCCCAAGGCCTCAGCAGAGCTCCTGACATTCCCAAGGCAGCAAGGTCATCTTGAAAGCACAATTGCATTTCTCTGGCATTGTTTATGTTAATATCCTGAGAATGACTTGCATATTTCAACCTTACGATGAGTTAATCATTAATTAAGATCTTACAAAACTGAAGACAGAAATCAGCCGTCTAGAAAAAGAAAGAAATTATCTTGTAAAGTGTATGTTTAGAAAAAGTTGTGTAGATTAATTTTAATCTTGGGTAGCTTGGATAAAAGAAAAAAGGAGAGAGCAGAAACACATTTCAATGTGGCACAGTTCATCTCATTTGGAAAACATTGCGTTTTGCGAAGGTCATGCCTCATGTTTAAACATCTGTAAAGGGCTGTGGCTTCCTGGTGGTTTCTTTCTCATCCAAGTGAATTATAGAATCATTAAGGTTGGAAAAACCTTTGAAATCATTGGATCCTGCTAACCTAGCACTGCCATGTTCACTAGTAAACCATGTCCCCAGGTGCCACACTCATACAGTTTTTAACACTACCAGGGAATGGTGATTCCACCAATTCTTTGGGCAGCCTTTCCAATGCTTGACCACCCTTTTCAGAGAGGAAATTTTTCCTAATATCCAATCTCAATCTCATCTTCAGGCCATTTCCTCTTGTCCTGTCACTTGTTACTTAGGAGAAGAGACCAATCCCCACTTCTTTATAATCTCATTTCAGGTAGTTGTAGAGAGTGACCTTGTGAGCCTCCTTTTCTCCAGGATAAACGCCCCCAACTCCCTCAGCTGCTCCTCATAAGCCTTGTGCTCCAGACCCTTACCCAGCTCCAATACCCTTCTCTGGACACATTCCAGCACCTCAATGTCCTTCCTGTGGTGAGGGGTCCAGAACTGGACACAGGATTTGAGGTGTGGCCTCACCAGTGCCAGGTACAAGGGGACAATCATTGCTCTGATCCTGCTGGCCACGCTATTGCTGATAGAGGCCAGGATGCCATTGGCCTTCTTGGTCACCTGGGCACACACACTGGCTCATGTTCAGAAGTTCCCAGCCAGAACCCCCAGGTCCTTTTCCACTGTGACTACATTCCAGCCACTCTGCCCCAGGCTGTAGCACCGCATGGGGTTGTTGTGGCCCAAGTTCAGGACCCAGCACTTTGCCTTGTTGGACCCCATATAAATGGCCTTGGCCCATTGACCCAGCCTGTCCAGATCCCTCTGCAGAGCCTTCCCGCCCTCCAGCAGGTCAACACTCCCACCCAACTTGGTGTCATCTGTGAACTGACGGGGGGGCACCCTTGTTCAGATCACCAACAAAGACATTTAACAGCACTGGCCCCAATACTGAGACCTGGAGAACACCGCTCTTGACTGGCTGTCAGCTGGATGTAACTCCATCCATGGAGGTAACTCCGGGCTTGGCCATTCAGACAATTTTTTACCCAGTGAACAGTATGCTCCTTCATGCTGTGGGAAGCCAGTTTTCTCCAGGAGAATATTGTGAGAGACAGTGTCAAAGGCTTTACTAAAATAGACAACTTCCAAAACCTTTCCCTCACCAACTAAGTGGGTCACTCCTGATAGTTGCCTGGTTTCTCCTTCCATTCCTTCTTGTAGATAGTTGTCAGATTTGATATCTTCCAGCAACTGGGACCTCTCTGGTTAGCCAGGACTCCCTCAGACTGGTCTTCTCCACAAACTTGGTATTTGCAGCAAATTTTCTCCAGATGTATTTATACCAAGGAAACAGCCAGGGAGTCTAGAGCACTGCAAATGAGGTACAGGTTAGCTTTCTCTGTGTTTGAAGCATGGAGCATGCTGTAATGAAAAGGATGAACTGGTTCCCAGTGCTCCTGCCTGGCAGTGGGACATACAACAGAGACAGGAATTTGTGCACTGGGTGGATGGAAAGCACAGAGGGATGCTAGCTCCAGCTCCATCCACATCTAGGCAGCAACTCTAACCTGCATGCAAAGAGAGATTTAGGTTGTTCAGAGGGTGCTGGAAGAATGGAGAGATGCCCAGTATACATGCTGAGAAGGTCACTGTCCTCTGCAGGTGGTGGGACAGAGGAGTCAGAGGGACAGTTCATCTTCCCTCCCTGCAGGAGCCTGCAGGGATGCTGGCTGCAGTGCCCTGCTCCCCTCCTGTCCCAAACACCCACTTCCCAGCTTGGAGGGAAGCACAGCCTTGGCAGAGTAGGATGTTGCAATGAAGTAACAGTCTCTGTTTTTAAAGAATGCTTTATTCACTACATCCTAGAAATGTACCGTAAATGGAGCAAGAACTAAATAAACTCAGAGGCTTCTGACAATACAGAGAAGAGAGATACAATAAAATACCTAAAATATCAGCTCTTTTGAGAATAAGGCACACTAGCTTTTTTTTTTTTTATATATACTTTTTTCCTTAGAATAGTTTGTTCTTAACCTAAAGATGTTCACATTTCAAGTTATTAGACTTACCTCAGTAGTAGTGTACATGAAATGGTTTAGAAGCAAGTGTCAAGACAGGCATGGGCAGGAGGCTCAGCATGACCTGGCTGCCGGCATGCCTGGGTCCTGACTCTATCCCTGGGGACTGCCTGCTACTACCCTGGCACAGGCAGCACCCACTGTAGGCCAGGGTCACCTCACGGTTTTCCCTCATTGGCTCCTTTCACTTCCTGCCATCTCTGTGAGTGGCAGGTCCCTTGTCCTGTTGGCAGGGAGAGGATTAGTGAGAAGGGGGCCATCACCCTTCCTCTCTCCTCAGGGGTCAGCCATGGTGTGGGGCTGGAAGTGGGCCAGCAGAGGCCCAGACCACTGGACTGCTTTTTCCTGGCCCCAGGGGTGTTTGTGCTTGGCCCAAGGACCCGCGCTGGCGTTTAGTGTTGAGCCATGTAAGGCCTTAGACTGGAGGACTGGAGGAGGCAGTGCTGGACTCTGGCTGGGAGCTTGCCCCCGGGCTTTGCCCAGATCTCCTCTCTTGCCCTACACAAGGGCAGGACCTTGGGGCTGAGGTCTGGGTGTGCTTTCAGATGTGCAGGTACAGACAATAAAAGTTCCCTGGGAGGGGGCGTGGAGGGGCAGAGTCCAACCTAATGGGTAACCTCACAGTGCTTTTGCTAATGGGTCGACAGGGTCAAGGGGAGCTCAGTTTGTCTGAGCAAGAGCACCTAAAACACAACCGCTCAGTTTTGAGGCAAGCAAAAGAAGTGTATTAAAAAGGTCACTTAAATGAGCTCGATGTGGTCTGGAAGTGGTTCAGTTGTCAAAATCTGGCCAATGTGAAACCCCTTTGGTATGTACTTATACCACAAAACGTAAAGGAATATTGTTTACTGACTCCCTGCTTCTCACCTTTTGTCACCAGACTTGTGTTTGCAGAGCTGATGCACTTCATACAAAGGGCAAGATATTTTTACCATTTTACTCTATTTTACATTCACTGCACTACTAAATAAAAGCCTTTAAACAGGCCACAAAACACTGCAATAATATATTTACTTCTTAATAAAACAAACTTTTTTATAACATTGAAATAAAAGGTTCTTGTTTTGTGGCAAACCACATACCATGTAAATTTGCAACATAAAATGACTTTAAAAATGTATATTAAAAGATATTTACAAGCTCTATGTCTTAAAATCATTGGGTCTAATCACTCCCACCCCTGATGTGCATGTACAACTCCAGTTGTGGAGAAGGGGAATTAAGAGTGGAAGGGAGGCTGGGAGGGAGGCTAGCCCTATTTCACTAATTCCAGTATCACTACCACCCTAGTACCTTTGAAATTTCTCATGGAACATGATGGAGCAATGGGTAAGTAATGCTGCACATCCTCTCGGCGAGAGCGTGGGTACTACTCTTGCCAACAGCAGCATACGTTCTCAGTCACTACAACATATACTTCAAAGAATAAAATGAAGAGCATGGAGAAAAAGCCTTGGCTTTATACTGGATGAAGATCTAAGTCAAGACACCTCATGCGAAACATCAGCTACTTGTTTCTGTACATGCTCCAACTACAAGTAGCTTCAATAAATAGAGAATCCAGTTGCTAAGGAAAACTTGGAGCCTTTCTTTAGCTAAAAGCAAGCCTGCAATTCACACTGTGAAGAGGTATGTGTGAGGAGGCTTTTTTTTCTTTTCTCTTTCTTCCAAACAAGCAATATTAATTACTTGTGATTTCAAATGAGAATGAGCAGATTGTATTAATGCCAGCAGAAAAATGCAGAGGTCTTGTACATTTTTCAAATTGCACTTTCCAGTATAATTTTTAAATAAGATACTTGTTGTTTTCTTCTTAAAAAACAAAACAAAACAAAACAAAACAAAAAACTAAGGTATATATTCTTTAAATATTGAATATACTCTTCAAAATATATTGTTAAAACTTTCCCTAGCTGCTCAGGTGTGCTTTTTAATATATAGCTGATATATTATTAAAGGCACTACAAAATAGACATCTCTGGAGTGCAGAAATTACTAAAAAATAACCTTCATACCACAAATATATTGAAAATATAACTGCTAAAAAAAAAGACCTTATGCAACCCCAATACAACGTGCATAAATGCACGTCAATGGTGGGCTGGACGCACCGAGGTCCTTTGGAAATGTATGAATACAGGCATGTTAAATTTTTAAAAATAGCCTAAAAAAGTTAGTGAAAACTTCAAGCATAGAAAATATTTCAAACATGTTTTTCTATGACATTCTTCACTTTCTCCATTGTTTTACCAAGCCCAAATGTTTACTCTTTCGCAGACAGTTCTTTCTTCATAAATAGTAAAGTGTTCCTTCAGTGACCACCCTCCTCTGCCGACAGTTTCAGTACGTCTGGTAGACGTCATGGATGGGCACCTGGATGGTGGCGGCTGGGAACGCCGGGGGGATGTAGCCAGCGTATCCTCCATAGGCGGCGGCGGCGGCGGCAGCATTCTTCTGTAGCGTGGCTATTGTTGCTGTGGCCGCCGCGGGCGCCGCAAATGGCACATAGCTTGTCCCGTAAATCCCGGCGGCAGGGATCCGCTGCACATTGGGAGCCATGGTGTACACCGGTGTGATGGGGCGACCCTGGATGGAAAGGGTTCGGACCTCAAAAAAAGTACTTTGTTGTAACATCCCACTTCCATGCCCTGAATAGCAAACCCCCTAGAAGGGAAGGAGGTAATGGGGAGGGTGGGCAGTACAATCCCTGTCGATTGAGAGTTATGCTATCATGGGAGGCTGTTCCCCCCTCACAGTTTGGGTCCCCATATTGGGGAAAGCAAGAGCCTGTGTCTAAGACAGGTCAGATGAACTTCAGGGCTCTTGGGTTCTGTGACATCTTCAAGAGCATGTCCTGAATGGAAGCAGGGCAAGAGACTAGGCTTTCCCCCCACACTGGGTATGCATAGCAGAATGTATGGGCAGCTGGAAGGATGGGAAGCAGGATTTCTGTGCTGAACTCACCTGGAAGGGAGGAGGTGTTGAGACAGCTGGTATTACAGCTGCGGCTGCAGCTGCTGCAGCAGCTGCGGCACTAGCTGGGTCCTGCTGGACTGCTATAGGGTTGATGATGTGCTCAACAGCGTGGATTTTGCCATCTTCCATCATCTTGGCTGGTGGTGCAGCCTGAAACATGGAGTACTGGGCACCAATGGCAGGGATCGCCACTAGGAGAGACCAGACATATCAGATACATCAGGAGAGAGTTTCCAGGACCTCTTGTCAAAGCTCTCCCTCCCAGCTGTGCCAGTTCTCCAGCAGATGATCCTGTGCTGCATTTACCAGGGGGGTAGCAGGCCTTGTGTGCAGGCAGGGGACCTGGGGCACCTCTGCCCTCCCCATGCGTGGGAGCACCGTAGTGGATGTACAGTGACAGGCTCAGTGCTGTTTGGTCCAACCCTTTCCCCCATGCTCCTGCCATTAGTATCCTAGGGCCAGAGTCCTCCCGGGGACTGGGAGCTGTGACCCAGATTTACACAACCCCTTCTGATCACTGCTGCTCTTCCCACTGGCTGAGTGTGTGGCCTGAACACAAGAGGCAAGAGTGTGTAATGTCCCAGTGAGGTCCCTGCTCCAGCTGTTGACATCAAGGAATACGTAGCTGCCATAGGAAGAACTGTTCCAGGACAGAAAGTTGTTTGTACTGCAGAAGTTACAGGCAGCAACTGGTCTGCTTTACATGCCATCTTTTGGCCAGCTCTGTGAAATATCAGCTCTTTTACCAGCGTTTCCCAGGACTAGCTTGGCTAAGTATGTTTTATCCCATCTGTCTGCTATGGGATCAATCTAATTAATGACATTAAAAAAAAAACAAACAACTTCTCTTTAGGGATTTCTTCCTCATGCCGAATTGGAAAACATGATATAATTAGAGCCATGGTCTTTCAGACAAAGGGAGAAGACTCTGGTCAGAATAATAGTGTTTAGGATGTTAGGAGTTTGTACATGGTCCAAAATGGAGCTTTGTGGCTTGCTTAAGGAAGAGACATTCTTTGCTGAACATCCCCAACAATCACAATAACTGCATGTGGCCTGGAAATGTGCACTTATAGACCAGAAAAACCAACCGTATTCTGGGCTGTATCAAAAGCAGTGTGGCCAGGAGGCTGAGGGAGGTGATTCTGCCCCTCTATTCTGCTCAAGTGGGACTCTACCTGGAGTGCTGCGTCCTGTTCTGGGGACCCCAATATAAGAAGGATGTGAACCTGATGCTGCAGGTTCAGAGGATGTTAAATGAGATGAAGCACCTCTGCTGTTAAGTCAGACTGAGAGAGTTGGGGTTGTACAGCCTGGAGAAAAGATGCCTCTGGGATAAAGACCTCTACTGGAGCTTTTCAGTGCTTAAAGGGGGCCTATAAGAAAAAGTTTATGGTAAGGCCTGTAGTGATAGGACAAGGGGAAGCAGTTTTAAACTGAAAAAGGGTTGAACATAAGAAAGGACTACTCTATAATGAAGGTGATGAGACACTGGACTGGCTGTCCAGAGAAGTTTTGTGTGCCTTGTTATTGGAAGCGTTCAAGTTCAGGTTGGATGGGCCTTTGAGCAACCTGATCTAGTTTAAGACATCTCTCCCCATGACAGGGGCATTGGATTAGATGATCTTTAAGATCCCTTCCAATGGAAACCATTCTGTGACACTCATTGCCTCATATTGTACACTTCACCATTCAGCTTGCAAGCTTTTTAGCAGTAAGGTTATTCACAAGGAAAACAAAGTAATTGATAAGTAATGGATGATGGACTAAGAGAAGATGTTGGCACTTATGGGAGGTGCAGCCACTAAGCCAGAAATGAAGCCTAATATGCACACAGGTTTCTTTTTGTGCAATGAAACTTTGCAATGTTAAAGTGTGCTATTACGACTGGTGGAAGGAGGGGACAGAAAGCCGTACTCTTGCTCTGATCCTGGAGACTGTAACAAGGAAGTTGATCAGACATCTTTCAGGCAGAGATGTGTCCTCCACCAGTGGACTACCACTGTTTCCTCAAATGAAGACCCCCAGCTCATGAGGTTTTCCAGTTCTCCTTTTACACCAAGTCCACCTGGTCAGGTCAAATCAGTTTTATCTCTGGTTTAAATATCCTGGATAATTTCTCACCTAGGCGAAGAGCTCACATGCTCCATTCTGCAATAACTTCTGGCAGAAAAACAGTAGCAGGCATCTGGGGTATTGGGGTGACCTCCCAGGAGTATTCCAACTATTTGCAACGAAATGAGCTTTAAGGTTGATCTAAACAGTAGGCAGGAAACTTAGCAGTCAGTACATTTGTACTCCTCTGTTCTGGTAATGTGCTTTCAAAGTCATGAACAGGGATAAGTCCTGCGTGTGGTACCTCTTATTAGATCAGCTGATCTGACTGGGGAAAACAGAACAGGTACTTCTGTGCTCAGAGGCTGTGCTGGAACCATACGATAAGGGAAGGCCTGATAAAAAACCTGAATCTCAACATGCTTCAAATATAGAAACATTTTGACTTGAGCTTCAAGCTTTTGTTTGTCAGTCGAAAGAAATATAGACACCACTAATAAGCATGCATTTCCAAGCTCACTTTTCAAGCATCCTTTAGTAATAGCTGGAATTCTTAAAGTATCTTTGCAAACACACATAGCAGTAATATTTTCTGGTGGCAAGTGGGTGGTTTTCTCAGGAAGTCTGACCTTTCTCCAACTCTAATCTTAAAAGCCTTCCTTTGTCTCTAGACTTCTCCTGACATTGTCTCATCCAGTTATTAAGAAGAATTCTTCACAGACTTCATTAGATGCAAGCTGTAATTTCCACTGACATAAATGAAACATGTTTTGGGAAGCCACAGTAGCTCTATTATTAAGCAATGCTTACATCCTGCCATTACAGTTTACTTGGAAAGAGAAATTGACAGAAGACATTAGGATTTTTACAAAAGGGCTGGTCCCCATCACCTTCAAGGACCTTCTTCCTTAGGCTACTTTTTCAAATAAAAATCTTTCCAAACAGGATCTTGAGGGATTGCAGAACTTTATCTTTCATCTTGTTCACCTGGGAATGTCAAAGGCTGGGTACTTAGCTGACAAAGGAGCAGAAGGGGGCAATCCCTGCCCCAGCCCTAGGACTGTCTCATCAGAGCCCAGCAGAGATGAGAGCACTGCTGTAGAACTGCACTGCTGCAAGCTGGACACTGAGGGCTCCCTGTCTTGCTCCTTCCCTATGCCACTGATGGAGATGGAGGAACTTGCCTCAGCCAGGGACTTTCCTGCAACGGGAAAGCCCCAGATCGTTTTCTCAGCCTTGTACCACTGGAGAAATATGGACTAAACAGGGAAGGGCTCCAGCCTGGCTGGAAAACTAGGATAGGAATCTCCCAGGATGAAATTAGCATTGAAGATATTAAAAGAGAGGAAGATTGCCATTAGTCACCATGTTCTGGTGTACATGACTAGAAGGAGAGGAAAGCCTGCTTCCTCCTCAGCAAGTGCCAAAGGGGACAGGAGGAGTGGACATAGCTTTAGTCCTTTCTTCTTTGGCCTGAAGAGGTCCCAGGTATTCATGTCCCCTATCCCACTGTGTGCCTCTTGTGTGAAGGAAGTCTGGCCAGGGCCAGGAGGCACTCAGCACGAGGGAGCACTGAGCCCCAACCCTGGGGCTGTCCCCATTGCTGCAGCTGTAGTCATGGACTGGCCCTGGAGGGGTCCTCACATGCTTGAGACAGGGCATGGAGTGGGGCTTGCCCACCACCCCTGCTTTCCTCCCCTCCTTACGCATACTAACCTGCACCAGGCTTAATGGCCACTGGATTGACTGCAGGTAACTCCAAGTTGGGAACCAGTTCATATCCTTTCTCTTGCTGTTTTCCTTTGCCTTCATGGTACCTGCTGTAGATTCCACGGCCGGCGGAGTATCCTCCCAGGTAGGAACCCCTGGGACCCGGAGCTCTGTTGCCAGCTGCGCCTCGCCCTCTGCCTCGTATGCTGCCTGCTTATGAGAACAACACAGAAGGTGGTGAATAAAGGAGAGTGGCAGCCCCTTGGGGAGCACGAGTAACCCCAGGCTGAAATCTGGAGGCTTGCACTTAGAAATGTGGCTGCTGAAGTCACCATGATTGAGTCTTAGTGATCCCCCTTAGGAAAACTGAAGTGCCTAAGAAGCATCCAGTAAGCCTATGCTTGTTTAGCTTTTGATGTTTGTGAGCATATATTAACTGCTCATTTGTGTTGATGGAACTCTTGTGGCAAGTATTACAGGTTCAATGCAGTCAGCAGAGAGCGAGGGGATCCTCAGGGTGATTTCTGTGCATTAGGAACCGCTTCTGCTTCCAGCTGTCCTCAGAGGAGACCCAACTTGTCAACTGGCTGCGATGGGACCCTGCCAAGATGGCACAACATCATACTTGCTCTTTAACCACCTTTGTCCCACCACTGCATATATTTTTACTTACGTTGTTTAATTGTTTTCTCTGCTACTTTATCAGGTGTGTATAACCCATTTCCAAAAATATTGCCTTTATTTATCTTAGTGACTCTACGTGTGTTATGACAGTACTTTGAACACTGCAGTATTGATGTACTTTATGACGGTCTAATTGAATATTTAGACTGTTAGTCAGCTCTTTCATAGTTCATTGCAAGTACAAATCTAGAAATTGAGAAGAATCTGCAATTCTTGAATGACTAGGGTTAGAATTACTTCTCAGTTTATGTGGGTACTTTAAGGATATGCTTATGCTAAATTGCTTCTTCTATGGAAATACACATTAAATTTTAGGAAACACTAATTCCTGTAAGTACAAGATAATTGTAATTATAATACCAGTTAGAGCTGTTAGAGTTTTTTTATGAATAAGTGATTTTTGATAAATTTTTAATGACTGTAACCAATAACTAATGAAGGTATACATAATAAAAGAATTATTTTTCACTCACATGATTCCTTGTGCTTGTAGTTGTCAAATGACTTTGTGAAGGACAGCATTACTGTCACTTTAATGTGGAAGGTAAATGACACCTAGAATGTTCCTAACTAAGGCTTTCCTAAACCTCCCCCCCTTTGGATAGGTCACCATACCCACACATCCAGACCACTCTATAATAGGATCCAGCTCTTTGAAAGGAAACGTCAGAAGCTCGAATCATTAGGCTTGCTCAGACTTAGCACAACACTCATAAAGCCCAAATCCCTCTGTTCCCCATCCCATGCTTGGTTTTTACCTGTCCTTAACCATATATTTGATACCTCTCATACTATCTTGTACATTAGCAATTATATATAGATAAATACGCTTCGTGTAGTCATGAACTGAAGTAAGACCAAACAGAAAGGCCTATAAAAGAGTATTAAGAAAAAATTGCATGGCACTAGCTGTCCTTTGGCTGAGGCAGGCCTCTCGCATCAGCCTAAGATCAAACCTGCCCATCACATTCCCTAATTGTGCTTACTAACCTTTCACAAAGTAATCTCTGTTGGGCCCGATCAAGGCATTGTATGGATATCCATAGTATGCTAGTGTGTATGGATCGCAAGAGTAAACATAGTTAGGTTGCTGAGTTACTTCGGAGGTTGCTGCAGCCCCTCCTTTTGCTGCTTTCTGGTAGCGAGTGTATTGCTCCTTGTCTACGGGCTTGGCCAAAGTAACCTCCAGGCATGAGCCTTCTAGTTCAACACCATTAAGGTTGTTCATGGCATGAATGGCATCTTCCCTGGTTGTAAAGTGCACAAAGGCGTAATCACGTATTTTTTTCACTCTCTCTACACAGCCAGGGTTAAACTGACCAAACACCTTTTTAATGGTGTCCTCTGTGGTCTCAATCATTAAATTCCTCACATATAGGATTTTAACAGTCTCCATGACATCTTCATCCACATCTATCTCTGGTTCTGCCCAGTCAACAGCAATTTGATGTCCCCACAGTTGGATCCTTCCTGGCATGAGTTTTCTCCTGGCCATGGCTGCTGCTCGATGGCTCTCATACTCCACAAAAGCAAAGCCTCTGTTCTTCATCTTGTCTGCGGCGCTGGCATACACGATGACATCCAGCACGCCTTCTGTCACCTTAGCAATCTCTTCCAGGATCTCCTCTCTCTTCTTCATCTTGGGAATGCCTCCGATGAAGAGCCGGCAGTTATCCACACTGCAGCACACCCCCAGCAGCCTGCCGGGGCGGATTTCATAGTTGTTCAGCTCCCTGACGGCACGCTTTGCCTCATGCTTCTGTGTGTACATCACGAAGGCGTAGCCACGGTTCTTCCCATCGAAGTCCATCATCAGGCGCATTTCGTAGATGCGGCCGACGGACTCGAAGACGGGGACGAGCTCATCTTCGTAGACATCGCGGGGGATCTTGCCCACAAAGACTTCACAGCCACGAGGAGGGTGCAGGCCCTCCCAGCCGGGAGGAGGGCCTCCATACTTGCGTTGCCCGTTCTCCTGGATCATACTGTATCCAGTGCGGGCCATGAGGGCCAGCAGAGCTGCCTCGTTGGGCGCACCAGCAACGCCTTCAGGGACTTTTGTGGTGGCCACATTTGTGGAATCATTGCTCATCCTTGCAGTGGAATCCTCAGCGGTCATGGTGTCAATCTCATTCACAGCGTGATAAAACCTGGGAAAATGAAGGAGGACACTTGTTAAAAGCTATTAACTACCATCAGCTATTCCACCTCTCTCTTTCATTTTCCTGTAGTTGTTTTGCAAGTTTGTTTTTCAAACTGGGACTAAGGCTGCAGAAGAACAGAGGAACAAGCCACATCAACCTGAAGAGTGATACTGCAGGGATAGTGCATCCTGGATGTAGGCAAAGCTCCTCTTTGAGGGAATGGTTGAAGATCACCTGCCCACACACCCCAGGCATCAAGAGCTGCTGTTACAGGACACCAAAGGCACATGAATGGACGCTACCAAGTACCTCAAAACCTCAAGACTTTTGAGACCCTTGTCTTCTCTTTGAAATGGTGGGAAGGAGATTACACCGAATTGGGAGAGAGAAGATACTGATGGGAAGCCAGAGGTACCTATCTACAGAGCCTTCTCCTCCCTCTCAACCACTCATCAGTTAATCCATTTACTCCTGAGCAGCAAAAGCACCAGGTGACATATTCCATGGTGAAAGGTGGCAAGTGCATGAGAAGCACCAGACAGTTTCCATTTAGTAACAAACCCTTGCTCCTCTAGACCTCCAAGTAACTGTCAGGTAGGAAATAATAAATACACTTTAGCAGCAGGGGTGAGGGGCAATCCTTGTTCTTTTGTGCAGAGTGATCTGATAAGTTTCTGAGTTCCTATTGCTTGTGTTGCAATGTCAGACATGTTTGTCTCTTCCATTATTATGGCAGGACTTGACAAAAGCTGAAGAGAATCACTCTTTTATGAGAGGCAGCTTGCTTTAGACCAAGTGGACAACGCAGCACTGCAAGCCAGCAAAAGGAAGGCAAATCTCAGAAACCTTACTGTGCATTTGAACACAGGCAGAGAGCAGGAAATGCAGACATACAGGAAATAACCATGCTAATGACCAAAACTGCAAGAGAGTGGGCTTGCTTTCTGAGCACAATTAAGTAAGACACCTTGGGACTCTGAGTGTAGTTAGTTCAGTAACTTTTAAAGCTGCAAGGGTCCATCAGACAATTCAATACAAATGATTGCATATGACATGGACCATTACATTTTAGTGTTATTTGCACATTAAGTGCTATAGCATTTATCTGAGTAAATCGTATCTTCCTCAAGGACCTTGGCTTTATGCAATCAGAGAGCTGTGGACCCTGCCACGTCCCTGCATGGCTTGTTTGCTAACCACTCCATCATACAAGCAAGTGTGCAGTATTTCTCATGAGAATTTGTCTGACTTGCTTCCAGATAGGATTAGATAGACTAAAGAGTCTTTCAAGATCTCTGCTTATGCTTTGTAGTGATATTTAAATCATTTGATCAAGACACAACTCTGTCTTTTGAATAAAAGTTGCGGTCTGAGCTCACAATTAGTCATTTTTTCACCTAAAATTCTTGTTTGTCGGTCTTTGGACAGTTCTCTACATCTTTAGTCTTTTTCACCTTTGCTGTATAAAGGGGTGAAAATCATCCCTCCTTCTCCCCATGGCTCTGTCTTGCTAAAGCCTGTTTTTTCACAGCTTCTCACTAGCAAGTCACATGGAGTTGTGTGGGTTTTTTTCAATTCTAACCTCAAATCCTTTATAGAAGCACCACTTGCTTGGTTATGTCCTATGTCACAGGCATGACTTGTATTTGTTACTCCTGAATATCACAACCTTGTATTCAGTTCTATCCCAACTGCCTTTTGAGTAGATCCTACCTAATGAATGCTACACAGTTGGCTCCTCCCCATTGTGTTTTACAACTCCATCAGTTTTTCCTTTGTTGATTTATTTGTCATGATTTGCATTCATCACCAGTCTGTTGATGGAACTGTCAAAATACACTGACCCTTGTAGGACACTGCAAACCACCATAAGAAATGCTCCCAATATATGGGCTTGACAGGGTTATTTTATTTTATTTTTTAAAAAGGGCGAAGTTTCAGAGAGATTTATTTATTCTGTATAGTTGTCTTATTCCGTGAGACACAGGTTTCTCTCTGTACCATAAGGATTCAAATATATACCCTTTATCTGAATGATTGGGCCATTGCATTTGCTACCACCAAGCAAGATCTTTCATTAGTACAGCAATCCCAAGTCCACAAAAATATTGGCAAAAAATTTAGCCACCAGTCTTATTTGTATGGTTCACAAAATCCATTTAAATCCTAGTAACTTCAGCACCTCAGATTTTTTTCAGTAAAGCTCCTGAGCTGTCCAGAATTGTGCTGGTCTATAGCACATCCAGAGATGCCTCTGCCTGAGCCAGGGCAAACAGTACTGAGCCGGGTTCATCTCCTAAATGCATTTTGGATTGGGAAAACAGACCCCTGAGATTTGGTCTGTGGTAGAACCTGATCCTGCATGGGGTTTTGGGCCATGAGTGTTGCATGCTGATGCTTCTGAGCCATTTTAATTTAAAAGTATGGAGAGCAGATAATAAAGAAAGTGTAGGGCAGTAATAGTGATGCTGATGCTCAGGCAATACTTTAGTAAACACTATTCCTTTGAAGACAGGTCTGTCATGGATAGCTTCTTGAACTGCTGTTGATACACGTTTCTCTCAGATTCAAATATTACCCTTTAGCAGTCAGACATTTTGGTTTTATTCCTGGGAATTATTTGAAATAATTAAGAAACTTAAGGCAGAGTAAAACTGCTTCATTTTTCACTTGATAGTGAAAGTGCTTCATTTTTCACTTGATAGCTCTCAGAAGTGTAATTTCACCTTTCTTGGAATAAAAGCAAAGCTAGTTATACAAACACTTTGGTGGGAAATAATCATTACCTTTACATGGGCCACCTGTTGGTAAATCAAGTACTTATCACTCCAAGTTCGGCTATGTTTAAAAATTAGCAATTCCATTCAAACCACCTGTTTTAGGACAACTTACAAAATAAGTCTTTATATCTCTACTATTTGCAGGGCTCTGTGTCTGGGGCTATAGTCTGGAAAGCTACAGATGATCACTGGGTTTGTGGAGTGAGGGAAAATGAAACAGAATCTCCCCTGACCCCCAGAAACTAGTTGGTAATTCAATGGTCATGCAGGAGATTGCACGGTCTCCAGCACTTTGCATTGCACCATCAGGATGATCTCTCATATTGCAAATTGTACGTGAAACTGCTTCTAAGTGCTGCTGGCCATCTTTGCTGCAGACACTGCCATACACCATTTGTGATAGTGCATAATTAAAAATTCCTTGTGTACCTAAAATGCATTTATTCCTATGTAATTCATTCAGAATCAAGATTCACAATCAAATGTGGTTTGTTTTTTTTTTCCTGTGCAGCTACATAGATCTGGGTTTCATAAGTAGGTACTACCTAAGAAAGTTACAGAACCATATAGCCCTAATTGTTTTAACTAAATACACACTTAAGAACTTGTTCATTGCCACGTTATACAATCAACACCTTGACTAAATTCAGGTATCATTTACCAGAACATTTATCATCAGTGATCATCTGTGGCTTGATGAGAAAATGTGCAGGCTGTCTGGTCTGAGAGCTCTTCTCTCCTGCTCTTACTGCCTTTCAAAATGGGCCACCAACACAATCTAACCCTTTTCAGACTGAAATGCAATCCCTCTCAAGAAAACAGTTTTTGAAAATACCAGTTTCCAAAGCGTTCAAACCTGGTTGTACATTTTTAAGTCAACAGTAAACTGGTCATGAAAACTTGCTACCATGTGTGGGTCTACACAAGGCATGGGCTGGTACTATGGGTTTAGTGCTCTTAATAAAGCCAAGCTGATTTCCAACATCTGATATGTGAGATTAATGCTAGAAAAGGCAAAAATTTAATCTCCATTAAAATGCAGTGTCTTGTGAAATATAAATGCTTGGTTTTTAGATTCTGAGGAGGAAGGTACACCTGATCTGAATAACACAGATTCACAAAAGAGAGGCAGACAAAAATATTTTTACCAAGAAAGGTTGTGTTCTGGAGACAGCTAAGTTTTAAGCGACTCATTATCAGGACTGAAACAAGTTCTTGGCCTCTTTTTAGAGAAAGGTAAATCCCGTTTGATTGTTCAACACCGTGTTACCTGAATGCTAACATCTGCCAGCCTACCAGAAGCGAGGCTTAGGAGCCCCTCCATTCAGCATCTTTGGTTCAAGGATGCTTCCTTGCACAGGTGAACTTTCAGACTTATATGTTGCACCGAAACCATTCAAATTTCTCTTCACCTTGCTTATGAAACTCCTCTGCTGTCAGTAGGAAGGGTGTAAATAGTTACTGTCCTAAACATTAATTACCTTTAATTTAAAGATACTTTTTCCCCCACATCCCAGAATATTAAATAGCAAACTTACTGTGTTGGCAGTGACTGACCTAAAGCATACTGTGAGCAGGCTGATTAACTGAGGCAGGTATTTTATTAAGTAGAAATACCACACCTTGATCAACAACAATACAGGGCCAAATGGTGATGTCCCTTGTCCCAGGGCAAAGGCAGCTTGGGGCCCAGCAAGAAGGCAATGCCCAAAGTCCACGTATCAGCTTGTCCCTGGGTTAGTCCAGCACTGGGCAGTGCCCTGTGAAGTTAGGCAGACACGTTCTCCTCTGTTGATCCTAGTGTGGTCAAATAGGCTTTTACAAGCACAGGGGCACAGCCAGCGTCCTTGCGGCAGTAACCGTGTGTCCACTTCATTCACGTGCTCCTGTAAAATGAGGTTGTTTATGTTTGGACTTAATCCATCCCTCCAGTTTTGTGTTACATAGACTTAGTGTCATCATGTGTCCTTCTGTGGGTGACACAACTGCCAGCAGTCACAAAGCCTGGGGACAGGTGCCAGCACCACCACAGGCAACAGGAGAGACAAGGGAGATGTGCTGTCTCTGTGATAACTGTCCAGAGGAGGGATAGGGACACCTGTGCCCCACCTGCAGACCCTGTACCATACAAACTCCCACTGAGCTGACAGGGTGTGTCCTCATGGACACTGCACAACTACTGCTTCCTTTAAGAAACTGCCACAGTTTTGCATTTTAAACCACAGAGGGAAAGACAGTTGCTGAAATTTCAAATACACCCTGTTGGCAGAGGGAAATAACAGCTACTGGTTTAAATGTGACCTTCCTAGTAATTTACTTCAAATAATAAGGGAAAGTATTGATCCCCATGAAGATGATAGGCAGCAGCTCTAAAAGCATGGCTCTCTTAAAGTTCTTTATTTTCAAATCCTCACTCTATTCTCATGACAACTTTATATTCATAAAATGCATACAAAAACAACAACTTACTAAGAACAACTGTGTAATTTTATCCCCAAAATCAGACACCCCAGATGTGCTCCTGTTGAAAACCCAGTCTGCCGGTTTAGAGATCTATTGGCTGAACAGAAAAATTCAACAGCCTCATCAATTCTAAATAAGGTAGTGACTCGTGCATTGTTTCAAGTGTCATGTGCAAGTTATCTCCTTGTTTAAAGATAATTACAGTAGCATAATACATCACTTTGCTCTTTCTTGCTAAGACTGTCTCTCTTTTCCTCCTCATTATTTTCATAAATGAGCTGAACAAAGCAAGTGTCTTTGAGACTGTTGTCAAAGCTGCACCATGGCATGCCCAGCTGCAGGATCTGAGGCCAGTGTGGGGATCAACAGGAACTGGATCACACTTGGTTTCCTTCATTCTGCCGTTAATGAGATGCAGGTGTCCAAAGCCGAAACTCGTGGTGGGTCAGTGCAAGAGAGTGCAGCATTTCAGCACAGCTTTTTAGCCAAGGACCTTTTCTGAAGGTCTTTCAGACAGGAAAGGGAAGGTTACAATGGGATGGATGATGACACCCTTTTACAAAAAACAATACCTGAGGCCAACAGGCCATGACAATGCCTCCAGTGTGTCAGACACATTTCTTTACCTAAAGCTGAACTGAGTGAAGAAGTGGCCCCAGGCTAGGTGAAATATTTTGTAAAGGTGAATTTTCTTAATCTGGACCATTTTGGCAAAACTCTGTGGAAAAAGTGGTTAACTTCAGCAGACCTGAAGGGGCAGGAACAATGGCTGACGAGAGACTTGATGAGTAGCTTGTGATGAGCAACTTGGAAGAAAGTAACCTCAGAGATCATTGACAATGGCATGTCTGCCTGCTGTGCAATTTGTCCTGATGCCAGCACTGCTAAAGGACTTCTTATTCTCATCATCATCTGCATGCCTCAATTGAGTCATCAGATTTGTCCCTCTCCAGCCAGGGTCAGGAACTTTTTAGCTCAGGTGCTGCACAGAACACAACGACATGTGCATGGAGCAGCATTTGCTGCACTGCGTATTTCCCACATATGTTCAGACAAGAACACATACAAGCAGAGGCTCTCTTCCCACTAGAAGTACTGTACTTAAATATAGACAGCAACAGTGCCTGAGAAGTAGGATAAAACCAGCCTACTAAATCCTGAGGCTAGCTGCTGAAATTAGGATAAAAGGGAACAGCCTAAAGTTGCACCAGGGAAGGAAAGATTTCTTCATGGAAAGGGCTGTCAAGCACTGGAACAGGCTGCTCAGGGATGTGGTTGAGTCACCATCTCCAGACATATTTAAAAGATATGTAGATGTGGCACTTAAGGACATGGTTTAGCGGTGGACTTGGCAGTGTTCAGCTAATGCTTGGATTCAACGATCTTAGAGGTCTTTTCCAACCTAAAGATTCTATGACTATGAAATTCCCACTTCTGCTATGGTGACAATTGGCATTCTAATCTAGTGTGTATCTTCAGAGTTCTGACCGTTGACTTCATTGCAAGAGTTCGTATTTCATACTTAAACTTCAATTTTATTCCTTTATTAACTATAAATTATTTAATTTATAGCTATTTATGTCTACTTTGTATGAGGCAAGTTAATCCTCAGGGCCTGAAAAGCAGTTTTCAGGGTGGATTTACTAC
>WAAG01002375.1:44993-64862 GCA_013390105.1 Tichodroma muraria | reverse complement strand
GGGGATACGGGGCAGGGCTCCTGCTTGAACTTCCCGACAAATTCCGTCCCTCTGCCTTCCTCACTCCTCGTCTCCCGGTGGGGTCCGTCTGTCGCCCCCATGCCGGTGCGGCGGCAGATCTCTCTCCACTGTGGGGATGGGCAGCCTGCAGGGGATGGCCCCGGTCCCAGCCACACCCCGGCTGATGGGAGGCAGAGGGGTGGCAGGATTCGGCGTGTTTGGGAAGCCAGGACTGCTGGAACGGAGCCAGCCCCGCGGCACAGCCCGCAGCCGCCCTTCAGCCGCTCCCGCTGTCCTGTGCAGGCTCAGGTCGGGTCGGGGGCAGCTAAACCCCGGGGCTCTGTTTGCCAGACGCAGATTGATGAGCCGGGACTTCCCTGCCATGAAATAGCCGTGTCACAGAGACGTCCATTGTTGCTTTGAAATCCTCTTTTGCGGTGTTCCTGGGACTGTGTTTTTTTAACTCCTGTGTTTTGTAACTGCAGTTGCACGGAGGGTGGTCAGGGTTGGTGGTGTCCCTGCAAGACGCGGGGCGCTCAAGTTTGCTACGGGGACAGCAGCAGCTTTTTGCTCTCTGCAGTCAGGCGCTGCCCTGCAACTCCTGGAGTGATGGAGGAGATGCTGATTTATGACAGATCCACCCATCACTCCTTCCTGCTGTCCTCACACTGCTTTCCTGCAGTCCCCAGTGACCGTGCAGGAACTGGCACCCTCGGGAGAAACAGGGATGGGACAAGATGGGGGAAGGGCTGGGGTTCTGTGGATCCCTCTTCACAAATCCCAGTCTGTTCTGTATCCTGCTGTACTCAGGGCAAGGTGTCCAGCCCTTGATTAGCAGAAAAATACCAATTGCTAGCAGCTCTAGTTTCTGTTGTGCATGGAATACATAGAACATGCCCCTGGGGATGACTTGAGAAACTTAGACTCTTTCCAAAGCCTTAACTCTCTCTTCTCCAGGAAGGAGCTGCAGCAGTTAAGGAATGACATTGGTGGAAATGAGGCTCTGGGCAGAATACCTGCCCAGGCAAATAACCAATCCAGTCCCATGTTCCCTGCTGTTTCCCTTGGTATTTTTCTGCCTCTCCTGGCTGGGCTGCTTGTCTTGCAGAAACAAGGCTGCTCTCACTCCAGGGAAGTGAGGCAGCAAAAACCTCACCAGATCTTGTGTCTGGACAAGCAATCACATTTCAGATGTGCTGAAAAACCCCAAGAGAGCTTTGCAGTCTGGAGACAAGGATTAGATGATTTCTAGTTGGAGGCTAAACCCAGGCCTGGGGAGGAGATGGGCAAGGAGTTAACCAAAGCAGGAACAGCAGAGGTTTATTCTGGGCTGTTCCAGAAAAGTTTTGCTTGATACAAAATTATGAATTCTGCTCTCAGGTGGTTTGACCCATTGCCAAATTGTTCTTCCTCCTGTGTGATTCCTGGATCCATTTAGCTGCAACAAGACCCAAAGGCAGAGGGATGTTTTCCTTGGTTGTGGTTGATCCAAGGTGTTAACAGGGGGTTGCAAACAGGGATCTCCTGCATGATCTGAGCCAGGTTTTGTTTGGTGCCCAGCCCCAGAGCTCATGTCAGCCTCTGCCAAGGCAAGGGCCCAGCCAGGCTGGCAGAGGGCTACAGGCTCTCTCTTAAGCTAGTGTGTCTTGGCCATGGTGAAATAGTGCCTGGGCAGGTGGGGACAGTCCTGTACTGTCCCTGTGGCACACAGCAGCTTCTAGCAGCATCCAACTCCATCCCTGGAGTACTGCTTGGAGCAGGGGGGAGGCAGCACAGTTTTGTATAGAAAGCAGGTTAAAAATAAGTCTCAGAGACTGAGAGTCTCAGCCTGAGAGGCCACGAGAGTGGGTTGGTGAGGGGCAGAAAGCAGCCATGTCTTCACCCTCGGACCTGTCCCAGTGCCAAGTCCCACCTGAGATCTGCAGGAAGCTGTGCTGGGGGGCATGTACACATTTGCCACAATTTGTGTTGATAAATCCTGCTCATCTGGGCACAAACCTGTAGGTTTGGGCCTTCATCAGCTCCCTGAGAGAAACACCAGAGCTTGTGGAGGGCACTTCTCCCTTCCCTGCATCCCCTGACTGGGGTTTTACCCTGTCAGGCTTCCATTAGCTATTTTTAGCTCAGGCCTAGGTTCTGCATGTTAAATCTCTGAAATGAACTGGGAAGACAACCTCAGCCCACACGCGCTGTCCCAGATCTCCTCCTGCTTGGCTGGCACTGGAACTGCAGCCAGCGCTCCCTGCACTGCCTTGACAGCCGTGCAAAACCTCTCTTCCCTTGGCAGGTTAGACCAAAATATCTCTTTTCCTTGCAAGTATGGGAAGTTTGAATTATTTTGCCTTGTCCCTGCAGCCCATGCCAAGCCAGCAATGATTTTGACTGGAAGTGATCCATCCACGTTTGAATTATCCCCAAAACTGACTCAAGGTGCAGGGAGAGATATTTGCTCTTCCCCTAAGGAAGAGCAGGCAGACAAGTCTTTTTGGGAGGGTGTTAAAAGCTGTACCTGCTTTTCTGTGGGGCTGTGGGGTGGTGGAGAAGTCAGGTTACCCTTGCCCATCCAGTGGAAATAATTTCCTTTAGCTGGAAACAAGGATTGCTTTGATTGCGCTGGGGCTCAGCAGTGGTGATGTGGGACTGTCACCAAGTGAGTCTCCAGATCTCAGTAAGATTTCCCTCTGTACCTACCCCAGCCCTGGCAAAACACTGTTCCATCTCCACACCACCAGGCAGAGAGGATCAAGAGCACCAAAAGGAATCTTGCAACATTTTACTAAAGTTTCCCATAGAAAAACCAAATAAACAAACAGAAATCCCCAAACAAACCAGCAACAAAAAAACCCGAAAACCTGGGGGGCTGAGAAAGTGTGTGGGGGAAGTCAGTCTGTGGCTGAGGATGGGGGAAGAGTAAGGACAGCTATGGAACTTTGTCACTGGGAGACTTTTTACTATCATAACTCAGTCATGTCCAGCCTGAGGTTTCAAGGGCTAACTAGCCACATCTTCCCCACAGTGGAATTTTTGTTCTTGTTTTATGTTTATTTGCTAGCCAGGAAGGCCACAGTGATTTCCGTGATTTCCACTGTGCTGTCCCTCCCCAGAGCCCATGAGCTTTCCCTAAAGTCATTAGGAATATCTCTTGGCTGATCCAGTGTCACAGTGCAGGCTGCGATCCCAGGTCCAGTCTGGCTGGGCTGAGTGGCTAAATAAATCGGGATGGATCCAGTGTAGTAGCCAAAGATAGATTTTAATGCATCAGAGCTGCCACGTGGTCAGAAGGCAGCATCTGAAGACCTCATGGCCTGAGAGCTGCATCCAGAGACCACATGGTCTGAGGGCTAGCTTCCAAAAGACCCCGGGGCATGGCTAACCTAACAGTACATAGGGCTACCTGAGAACAGGTGTCCAGTCTCCTACTCAGGACACGGACCTGACCATGTATGTCCAAAGGTCTTGAACCAACAGAGGGGTAGAGCCAGAAACATGACCCACCCCAGGGTGATCTTCCTTTAGTATCCCATGGCCTCAGGTAAACGCTGTCAGAGTAAGGAGTCCAGGCCAAGCCATGATCTATCCCGTCTAATTCGGTTCCCACAATCCAGGCCAAATTTTGCTGTTATTATTAAGTCATGAAGCAGTTCATGAGTTGTCTCTATTATGAATCCCATTTAAATTCTTAATAGAGGAATCTGCCTTTTATACATGTTCTCTGTAAACCCTGGGCTCTGGAGGCTTTCTGATGCTCATTCCAACCAGCTCTTCTCTCTCCATAATTAATGATGTTCTCTGCATTAACTGCTCCCTAAGACAGCACTGCAGGGTGCACCCAGTCTTGTTGCATATCCCAGCATCAGTATTTTATCTGGAAACAGTATGTAACCAAAGTATACAGCACTGAGGTGCAGGAGCCCCATGGTAGTGAATTACTGGAGTACTTTCCTGTCCAGCTGCTCCTGGGTATATCCTCTCTGCACAGGGAAGTGTCCTGGGCCCTGGGGAAAAGCCAAGGGGCGTTTGAGCAGGGAAATTACCCCCAGGGAAGGGGTGACCCAGATCCTTTGGCCCAGAGATTTCTGCCTCCCAACATTCCTCCAGATCCCGTGCAAGCTCCCAGCTCATGAGGCTGCTCTGAATATACAAGGGCTGCAAACAGCCCAGGCAGGGAGGAGGGAGAAATCTCTGGCTGCAGATCTGGGCACAGGTTGCTGTCTCTCAGTACACATGTCTGTGCAGCAGCCTGCATCTGGCAGAGGTGCAGGGCTCCCTCCTGGCAACAGCTCTGCTCAGCAGGTCAGGCTTTTCCCAGGACAGGTTCAGTGTTCGGGACGTGTTTTCCAAGGGAAAGTGCTGATTCATTGAGGCAAGCATTCGCTGAAGTGTTTTGGCGTGAGCAGGCTCCAGGCAGGTTGTGGGGTGGTGCTTTATGTGAGGCAGCATGCTGATTTCCTGCCAGTCCACATCCCTGCATCGTTTGTGGTCCTCAAGCTCCTTGGCTTTTTGTTTCAGCCCACTTCTTTGGGATCTGTGGGGTGCAGGAACCATGGTGCTGTGAATCCCACATGGCCTCCCAGGGTATGGAATCAGGCCTTGATCTGCTGGGGCTGTTCAGGCATTTGATTAAACACATTCCTTCACACTCATCCTGTGTTTCACAAGGGGAAGTGCAGTGCCTGAAGTAGTGCCAGGGTTGGTCACACCCCAGGGCACTTTGTGACAGGAGAGGGATAGGACTGGATGTGCACAGAGGCTCCCCTGCATATTGGGGAGATACTGAAGCACCTTCAGGGTGGAGACAAAGGGCTGAGGTGTCACAGGATGGAGCAAGGCTGCTGGAGCTGCACAAACACAAACCAAGCCGGGGAAAAACAGATGCAGCCAACAGAGGTGGATGCAGAGAGTGGGGAGGTTTAGTCCCACCATTCACTGGCTTATCCCTGCAGCCTCAGGGGTGACAGTGGACCAGTAACTGAGGGGACACTCCATGTTTGCTGGAACTGCAGCTTCAGGAACCCTCCTGTCCTGAAAGACAAAGCCCAAACCACTTCTAAGCGAGAAGGCTGGTAGCAGAGTGTTTATTTCAATTTGTGTTCTGCAAAAGGGCTGAAAGTGTCTCAGTTTCCTAAAAGGATGGGAATGTTTGCCAGTGGGTCTGTGAACAAAACCCGGATACCAGCAGAGGGAAGGGAGGGGTTCTGTTTGCACTGCAGGTCTCCCTTAGGTCAGGGATTTTGAGGGACATAGGCAGGAGCAGAAGGGAAAATGAGCTCCCCAGGGATGCAGCGTGGGTACCAGGGCCATGGGCTGGCAGTGTGGGAGCTGCTTAAGAGATGACAGCTCTGACCAGCACAGCCCCTTTGTCCCTTCTGGGACTTTTCCCATCCTTTAGGGATGGGAGCAGTCTGGGGCTTCCCATGGAAGCTGGAGAGGCAGAGGGACTCCATGACTTCAAACCCATCACTTTGCAGAAGGCAGTGCTGCGGGTCCATGACATTAAGGCAGCACACAGCCAGCCCAGTGACCCGGCGAGGCTGCGTGGCTCTGGCAGCAGCTGTGTGCAGCAGCTGCAGGAGATGCTCTCTTTACTAAACAGTTTTGGACTTAATCCAGTGACTCCAAAGTCCTCCCAAAGAGGTTTTCCAACAGGCCTGTGTGAGCCAAGGCTCCTTCTGCCTGGCAGCTTCCTGAGCTGGGGTAGGAGCATCTCTCCTGCTCACTTTCCATGACAGGCTGTGCTTTACTTTCCCTCCCATCACTCTTCTCTTGGACAGGCTACGGGGGGGGGTTTCAGGCCTGAAGCTCATCCCAGAGCACATTTCATTAATTACAGAGATGGACAAAGGGGTAGAAATTCCTCTCTGGGCAAGTGGCAGAGCCAAACGTGACAGACCCGGGGGCTGGGTGGGTCCTTCTTGATCCTGCTGCATTTGCTGCCACATCCCCCCAGCACACCTACCCAAATGTCTGGCCCCAGCTCCCCCATCACCTGCACCTGCACTGATGCTTCTTTATCTGGTCCTTGCAGACAATCCTGGTTGGAGACAGTGGCGTGGGGAAGACATCTCTGCTGGTCCAGTTTGACCAGGGCAAGTTCATTCCTGGCTCCTTCTCTGCCACCGTGGGCATTGGGTTTACGGTAAGAGCCCAGTCCCTGCTCCCTGGCCTGTGCACTCCGCCTTGGGGAGCAGCTTTATTTGGGGAATCAAATCAGAATCTATGAGTCTGTGGTAAGCACAAAGAATTGGATACTTTGCTTTGGTGTGGCTGGATGGGGAATTTGGTTTGGTTGTGTGCTTCTTGGCATGCTTAGGACTGCTGGGAGGGATGAAGGATGGGTAAAGCTCCATATTCCAAAACCCATGGTGGGGCTGTGTCTGAGTGCAGCCTTATGTTTCACACACAGAAAGCTGCCTTTGGAGCTGCCCTGCTCTGCCAGGGAGATGCCAGCCTGTGTCCAGCCTGGGGCCCTGGCAAAAAGTCAGGCAGATGGTGATGGTGCCTGGGAAAAGCACTCGGCTGCCATCCAGAGCTATTTGTAGAGCTGCTAGGGGGTCTCAAGTGGCTCTGATGTGTGTGTCCCCTCTCCTGGGGGAGCTCAGGACAGGGACAGTGCTTGAGACCTTACTCCAGAGACACTGTCATCCCTTCAGCATTGTGACAAGGCTGGAACTCAGCAAGGGGCTGGCACCCATGGGGATGCAATTACCTACAGGAATTTCCTTTTTGGTCCAGGCCAAGGAAGCAGGAAAATGTGGCACCAGTGGGGATGGTCTGGGGCTGAGCAGCCCAGGGACCAGCAGCCAAGGGTGCCCCTGCTGAGCTGTGGGCAGTCAGAGGAGACTCAGCCACACCACGGATCTCCACAAGCTTCCAGCTGCCTTGTTTCTCCCGCAGCAAATGCCAGTGTGTGGAAATGATGCTCAGCCAGGCATTTTATGTTTAAATTTAATCACTATTAAACTATGGTATTTAATCATTATTAGTTATTTAATCACTATTAAAAGTGATGCTTTCACCAGGAACTCCTTTTATGACCAGGTGACCTGCCTGGTGGATGCAGGGAAGGCTGTGGGTGTTGTGTACCTGGACTTCAGCAAGGCCTTTGACACCGTCTCCCACAGCACTCTGCTGGGAAAGCTGCAGCCCGTGGCTTGGGCAGGAGCACTCTCTGCTGGGTTAGGAACTGGCTGATGCCCAGGGAGTGGTGCTGAGCAGAGCTGCATCCAGCTGGTGGCCAGGCACCAGTGGCGTCCCCCAGGGCTCTGTGCTGGGGCCAGTCCTGATCAATATTTTTATTGATGACATGGATGAGGGAATTGAGTCTTTCATCAGTAAATCTGCAGATGGCACTAAGCTGGGAGCATGTGTTGATCTAAGTCCAAGTGCTGGGTCCTGCATTTTGGCCACAATAACCCCTGCAGAGTTACAGGCTGGGGTGGGTGTGGCTGGACAGTGCCCAGGGGGGAAGGGACCTGGGGTGCTGGTCCACAGCCAGCTGGACAGCAGTGTGCCCTGGTGGCCAGGAAGGCCAATGGCCCCTGGCCTGGATCCCAGGAATGGTGTGGCCAGCAGGAGCAGGGGGTTCATTCTCCCCCTGTGCTCAGCCCTGGTGAGGCCACACCTCGAGTGCTGTGTCCAGTCCTGGCCCCTCAGTTTGGGAAGGACGTGGAGACGCTCGAGCGCGTCCAGAGGAGGCAACGAGGCTGGAGAGGGGCTGGGAACACAAACCTTGTGAGGAACAGCTGAGGGAGCTGGGGTGCTCAGCCTGGAAAAAAGGAGACTCAGGGGTGACCTTATCACCCTCTGCAGCTCCCTGAAAGGTGGCTGTGGCCAGCTGGGGTTGGTCTCTGTCTCCAGGCAGCACTGACAGAACCAGAGGACACAGTCGCAAGCTCTGGCAAGGGAAAATTAGGCTGGATGTTAGGAAAAGGTTTTTCACAGAAAGAGTGATCAAGTACTGGAATGGTCTGCCTGGGGAGGTGGTGGAGTCACCATCCCTGGATGTGTTTAAGAAAAGGCTGGATGTGGCAGTCGGTGCCATGGTCTAGTTGAGGTGTCAGGGCATGGGTTGGACTCGATGATCTTGAAGGTCTCTTCCAACCTAGTTGCTCTGTGATTCTGTGATTTTTTCTGCCCAGGCAACTCCATGAGCTCCAGCATGGTTTTCCATATCCTTCCATCCCCCTCCCCATCTTGCTGCAGGGAAGCTCAGCCACTTCCAGGAGCTCCGAGTTCCTCCAGCTCTGGGTACTTTCCTGGCCAAAGAGCGCATGTAACCTATAAATCCCCTGGCTGGGTCTGAGTGCAGTTACGGGACTGGAAATACAGGTTCTGTTTCCTGGGGGGCAGAGAAGGCTTGGCTGCTGTAGGAGCTGGCAGCCCCAGAAGGTGCAGAGGTGAATGCCATTCCTGAGGGCATCTCTGCCACTGGACCTCCTGCAGCCACGCGTGGCCTTCACCTGAAGAGCAGCAAGGGGCACAGCTCTGCACTGGAGCCCTGCACCCCTGAATCCCAGTGGTGTGAGCAGGGATGGGGGCTGCTCTGAGATTAGCCCTGATGGGGGAGAGATGAGATATTCCAGGGAAAATAGATCAGGAAGGGCTCAAGGCTCCTGTACATGAAGTGATGCCTGTAAGGCTGAATGATGCTTGGGCAGCTGTAGTGCATGGACTCGTATGGGGTTTTACAGGGTGGAGTTTTGGGTAACACAGCATCCCTCTCCAGGGATTTCTCCCACATTCCCACGCTTGGGCTTTTCCCAAATGAAGTGCAGTATGAGCTGGGCCCCAATGGTTGGTGTAGGATGCAGGGGGCTGCGAGCAGCCAGGGGGTGCGGGAGGCCTGGCAGCCACCCGGGGTGAGACGCAGGCGCCGCTGAACCGGCTCGACACGGCTCGCGGCTCCCGGCTCCTCGGCTCCGCTCCCCTCCCGGCTTCCCTGCTCCACGCTGCTCACCCGGGGCCCAGCTCAGCACCGCTGGGGCTACAGCAGATGGGGCAAATCCCCCACCCTGGGGTGGGAGCGGGACCGGCCATCCCCACTGTGCCGGCGTGCGTGGCGGGGTTGGATTTGGCAGCACCGGGGTCCCCAGCCCCACACTCTGCGAGGGACGGGGTGAGTGTTCATTGGCAGCGTGAGCAGTTCCTCCTCTCCCCACCCATGTGTCCGGAGGCATGTGCCGGGGCGCTGCCCGCCTTCCAGCGCAGCCCCGCCGCTAGCAAAACCAAGCACCGCGGGGTCCCCGGTGGGAGGGTGCAGTGGGGCAGGTTTCCACTCCTCAGCCTCTCCCTCCTCCTCCCGTGCCCGGGCTGGGCAGGGAGGCGGCCGGGGCACGGCTTCGGGGAGGAGGAGGAGGAAGAGGAGGAGGAGGAAGGCGGGTGGGGCCGCGGCTCCCGCTGGCCCCGCAGTGCCGGGGCTCGGCGGCTGCGCTCGGACGCACCATGGGCGGCCCCGATGGGGCGGCGGGGAGCGAGAGCCCGGAGGGAAGCGAGGAACTCCCGAAGAGCCGCGGAGACCCCCCGGCTCTACCCCCGGTCTGCGAACTGTCCGGCAAGGTGGGAGGCGGCGCGGGGTGGGCAGGGATGGACGCTCCAAGCTCTACCAGAGGGGAAGGTTTGGGTTCGCTCCTCGGCTCGGGAGAGACAAGGAGGGGTTTAGGAAGGGTCCCGGGGGCCCCCCGCTTCTTCCCCTGCTGCGATCGCGCCCGGGAAGCGGGGAAGGAGAAGGGGAAGGAGGCAGCAGCCCCAGCTGATCCCCCCAGCCCTTCTCTGCCCCGGGAGTCCCCCGATGCAGCAGGTGCGGGGATTGGGGTTTTTCCTCCCCGGGAGGTGGAGATGGGGGAGTCCCTGCCCCGGGGGTGCGTGGGGGGAGGTGAGTGACCCGGGGTGTCCCTGCCCGGCAGTGGCAATAGGAGGGACCAGCTGCAGGAACAAGGCTTTGGGGGGCTCCCCGGGGGAAGAGGAGCATGGCCAAACTCTGCCCTCTGAAAGCCCATAAGACCTTTGCCAGGGCAAGGGGCTCCTGCCAGCCCTGCAGCAGTGCCCCCCATGACACAGGGCAGGGGGAGCAGGACCCCATCCAGGCCATCGCAGCACCCCAAGGGCTCCGAGGTGGGAGCAGCATTTGAGCCCCGGATCCAGCCCAGGGCCCCCCTTCATCCACACCACAGCATGCTGCTTGTGAATGTCTCTGCACCCCTGCCAGGCCTTGGGGCAGGGGGGAGCTCTCCTTCCTGAGGATCCCCCTCCTCCCCACCCCAGCCCCGGCAAGGGCTGTCCAAGGAAGCACCTTCCTCATCCAAGCAGCACGGGACTGGTGAACCTTTGACCCCCAAAATTTAACATGCGGCCCTAGGCTGAGCCCAGCACTGACGGTGTCAGCCCCGACACCCCCTGCTGCCTCACTGAGCTGGTTCCAAAGTGGTCCTAAACGCTTCCACCTTCTCCAAACTGCTTTTATTCCTTTGCTTTCATCCTCCCCTCTCTGACTTCTCTTCGTGGATGACAATTTCCGTGCTTGAGGGAGAAAACCAGTTTTTAGTTTGGTCTAGAATGAAGTGGAGGCAGAACTCAGCAGTGTTCCCAGCTCCCCACAAGTCCTGGGGAAGGATTTGACCAGCAAAGTGGTAGCAGGAGGCAGAGCATTTCCAGCTGCCAGCTTTGGCGTTTGCTGTGCCATCCCTGTGGAAGGTGGCATGGCCCGCTGTGTTTGCCTGCCCCAGAGGCAGCGGGGCTGCAGGGATTTACTTTGCAAGCTCCAGCATCCTGTCAGGGTGGGCATGTGGGGATAGACCTTCCTGCTGAAGCCCTGCTCACTGCTACTTTTCATAAGGGGCCAGATGCAGTCAGGTTAATGATTGCTGGGCAGGAACAGGTTGCTGCAGGTAGGCAGAAAGAACACAGCATGGGGAAAGGCTGTGCTTGTGGAGCCCAGAATTGGTTCTGGCAGCTCCCTGCCTGAGTCCGGCAGTGCTGGGGTGGCTGGAGAGCCTGGGCTGATTTTGTTTGCTTAGCAGGAGGGGAAAGGCACCGTGTTTGCTTTGGTGTCTGCAGCAGGCACTGACATGGAGAGAGTCCCGGACATGCAGGGTTTGCCCAAGCCGTGCATCAGCCCTTGAGCTGGGCACACCCGGGTCAGGAGCAAAGCGTGGGAGGAGATGGCTTCAAGCGTTTGGAAGCTGTGGCTGGTTCTCTAGGAGCCTCCTGGGCTGGGAGATGGCCAGGGGCTGGCTAGGAGATATCTCTTCTTGCTGCAATACTTGCTTCCACACCAGCTCTCCCCCTCTTTCATTGCTGGGGGCTGCTCTGCTGCCCTGGAGCTCCGCTTGGCTGCACCCTCAGGGGTCCCATCCCACACCCAGCTCCCACGGGGCTTCCCAGACCCATCACTACCAGCCCTGGGGAAAGAAATGAAGGGAGAAAAGGAACTGGGGAGGGCTCAGCACCAGTCAGGGGTGCTGCTCCCTCCCTGTCCTGCTGACATCTCCCCCTGCGCCCATCTTACAGGTGATGTTACTTGGAGACTCGGGCGTGGGGAAAACCTGCTTCCTGCTCCAGTTCAAAGACGGGGCCTTTCTCTCCGGGACGTTCATAGCCACCGTGGGCATAGATTTCCGGGTGAGACCGCCATGGCTGCCAGCCCCTCGCCTCCCTTGACCCACACCTTAGCCAGAATAGGGTGCTGGGGAGGGGGAACAGGGGGGTTCCAGCCTCTGTACCCCAAATTATCTCCCAACCAGCAGCAGGTGCTTGCTGGAACCCTTCCACCCCTCCCTGGGAGAGCAGTACCAGAGAGAAGAGCCCTCTTCTCTCTGGTACTGCCACCTCTTACCTTTAAATCAGCAACAGTCTAGGTTTAGCCCATCCCAGCTGTGTTCACGGGCTGGGAGTGTGTGCTGGGCAGCCAGTACGCTCCACCATGCAGGCCAAAGCCAACAGCTGGGGGGGACAAACACTGGTTGCTGTAATTTCATGCCTTGAAAGGGCTGAAGTGGGCTGCTGAGAAGTTGTTAGGATTATCAGATCCTGTTTAAACCCCCACGCTGCTCTCTGCTCGGCAGATTTCAGCTGCAGGGTCTCTCTAAGGGCGTCCAGGGAGGCACAGCTGTTTGCAGACAGGGCAGAGCAGGAAGGAAGTCACGGGGGTGCCCCCGGGCAGGGCTCTGCCCACAGCCACTGACATGTGTCGAGTGCGGTCAGTGCTTCCTCTACCCCCACAGCTGCAGCTGCTCTGGCTTTCGGCTGCTTTTGCTGCCCTGGCTGGTTTTGGCTTTTGGTGGAACTGGGAGCTTGGTGATCAGGGGCTGGGGGAGAGAGAGGGCTGTGGGTTTGGTTTGAAGGGGCCTTGAGGCCTGTCCTTAGGGTAAAGCCATGAAAGCAGGAAAATCTGCTGCATCCCGCTGCCGGGCTCAATGCTGGTGTCCCCAGAGGTGTTGCCAGCCTGTAGGTACCTGCTCTGCCTCGTGCAAGCATCCCAGTGAGCTCATGGCTCACTGCTCTAGGTAATCTCCAGAGTCTCCTAGGACATGTTTTTGTTTTATCCAGCCCATTTGCTCAAATGCTGTCATCTCCACATGGGCTGAATTTCCATTTCAAACAATTCCAGGCAACCAAATTATTTATAGGGGTCTTCTCTTTCCAGACTCCAAGCATGATTCTTTAAGAGTCTAAAAATAGCTTTTCAGTAGTTTTTGCTTTTCTTTTTTCTGGCCTCTGGAGAGAAGCCCCTGTGCTTCCGAGATGAGAACAGCGATTGCTTAAGCCTCAATAGCTGTCTTCCCAGCTCAGTTGGATATGCCTCTTTTCTTTTCTGATCCCAGCCCAGCCTGGCTGCAAACCCTCCTGACGCAGGAGATTTCCTCCTGCCATGCTGGATACAGCTGTGTGCTACATGCAACCCCTCCAGCTCAGTGTTTACTAACTCCTTTAAGAACCAACAAGGCTCCAAGGAAGGAAGGAAAGGCTCAAGGAACAAGGAAGCCTGGAAAGGGGCACCCACCATCAGGCGGGGCACCCACCATCATCCAGTGCACATGCCCAGGCAGTCTGTAGTGTCCAAAGCCTTTAAATTACTGCAAACAGGCTGAATTTTTAGTGCAGCAGTAGTTCTTGAGCACATGGAGCTGAAGAGTCCCATCAAAAAGATCAGGGCTTTTTGGTGAGCAAACATAAAAGCACACCAAGGTGTTATTAATAAATGCAAAATTATGTGTGGTGCATCCATGCCTCCCCACTTCCACAGCTCTGTCAACTTCCCAGGCAGGGGCTGCTGCAATCCCAGAGCTTCCCAGCAGGAGCCAGAGCAGGTCGCTGTTCCTGGGATTTGCTGGACAGCCAACGTCATTAACTGACTCATTAGGGGACTTGGGAGCCACAGGACAGGGACTGTGGCTATAGGAGATGAATGAGGCATTGGATCCAAGGCAGGCTGGGATCTTGCAGTCTTGTCTCTGCTGATTCTGCTCTTCACCCTGACTCGAGGGGTTGCTACTCTAGGATGTCCCTGTAGCTGCTGAACAAGCAGGATCATGGTTTGTAGCAATGAGGCTTCAACGTGCAGCCCCACAGGCAGCCTGGCTTCATCCCACTGGCCTGGGCAGAGCAGCTGAGGGGCCGTGGAATGCCAGCTCAGCGCCAGGGCTGGCTGGCACATGCACCAGGACATGCTTTGGGCTGATAAACGTGTGCTCTCCTTGTCTTCTGCAGAACAAAGTGGTGGCCGTGGATGGTGTGAAGGTGAAGTTGCAGGTGAGCTTTGGGAGGGGGGAAGAAATTTCCAGATGGAAACCTACCTCAGGCTGAGCGTGGCGCTCCGTCAGGGCTGGGAGCCACAGGAGCAGACCCAGCTCGGGGAGGTTGCTCTCCCTGCTCTCACCAGGGCAGTTTCTCAGCAGATCTGGGACACAGCAGGACAGGAGCGTTTCCGCAGCGTCACCCACGCCTACTACCGGGATGCCCAAGGTGAGTTTGGGGTCCGGCAGGGATAGGGAGACCACCCAGAGCACATCCCTGCAGTGTAGCAATGCCTCTGCCTCTTCCTCTCCAGCCCTGCTCCTGCTCTACGATATCACCAGCAAGATGTCCTTTGACAACATCCGTGTGAGTTCCACCGTGGGCTGGGAGTGTTTCTCCCCAGGGACTGGGGTCAGAGGTGCCCTGCTTGGCTGGCTGGCTGTTTGGGGCAGTTGGGAGCCTATTTTGCCCATAAGCACTGGCTGTTCTGGCCAGACCCAGCCAGCTGGGAGCTCATCCCAGCACGCATTGCTGGGTGCTGCATGGCTGGGTGAGTTTTGTTTAAGGACATGGTGAATGCTTGAGGAAGAAAACGTGGTTTGAGAAGGATGTGAACTACGGCTTGGGCGGTAGCCAGGAGATGGGGCTGTTTCAGGACTGCTCGTCTGTGATGCTGGAGTAATTCCTGTGCTAAGAAAAGTCATTATCCCTGCCCTTGTGGGGGAGCGATGGGGGTGTCGAGGGGGTGTGAGGGCTGAGAGGGAAGGGAAGGGGGTACTGAGGGGTGGAAGGCTGAGTTGGGAGGAACAGGAGTACCCCTCACCTCGACACAGTCCCGCCACCCTACAGGCCTGGCTGACGGAGATCCATGAGTACGCCCAGAAGGACGTGGTCATCATGCTGCTGGGCAATAAGGTACGTGCAAGGTCCCCGTCCACCCTGGGGTTTGCTGTGCTATGCCCTGCCCTCGCTATCCCCATGGCTGCGCAGGGATGGGGCTCTGTCTGCACCCTCTGCCGGGCTCTGCTGCGTTCTGGGCTCAGCCAAGCCCAGAGGTTATCCCACGGGTTTGGGGGGGGTCAGGGAGGGCAGTATTCCCGGTAGCCAGCGGGTGGCAGCACGAGGCTGAGGCTCCACGTATGGGATGCTTTGATATGGGATACTGCTGACTATGGGATGCCCACACAGGCCTGGATGCAACTCTGGATCTCAGGTAACCCCAAGCCCTAGAGGCCCAACAAGGTCCCAGATTCTCTCCAGGGGTCCTAGATGCTGCTGGGTGCCCAGTGCCCAACTGGATTTCACCCTGGCACTGGATGTCTCCTGGATCCTGGATGATGCTGGGTACTTGATGCCCAGCAGGGTACCAGAGCCTCCCTGGGTCCTGGATGCCATCAGGTACTGCCCCAGGTCCTCAGCGTCCCCAGGCCCCAGGTGCCCCCTGGCATCCTCAATGCCACCAGGTTCCAGATGCTCCACAGATCCCAGATTCTCTGGGCAGTGGATACTTCTGGGTCTATGATGCCCCTTGTTCCTGTCAGCCCCCTGAACACCCCACACTGCTGGTTTGCCAGATGCCCCAGGGTGGCCTGGTGTGTGGTGACATTTTCCTTCCCTTGGCAGGCTGACGTGAGCAGCGAGAGGGTTGTGAGGACGGAGGATGGAGCATCACTGGCCAGGGTGAGTTGTGCCAGGGTCTAACACAACTTAAGCCCTCCCAGACAATTTCATGTCACTCAGGATTCCCATGCAACTGTGCCATCCCCTGAGTGCCCAGACCTGCCTGGCTCTTGCAGGGGCTGCATAGCAGTCACTTGCATGCAAAACCTGGGGCAAGGCAGGGAGAGGATGACTCTCAAGCCTTGTCCAGGCTACAGGGATCATTCAGAGGGCCAGGAGGGCATCTTGGGGATAGCCAGTGATGGGGTCATGCTGTTCTTGCAGGAGTACGGAGTGCCTTTCATGGAGACAAGTGCCAAGACAGGCATGAACGTGGAGCTGGCCTTCCTGGCCATTGCCAAGTGAGTACCTGCGGCCAGGGGACTGAGCAAGGGAGGAGTCCCCTGCCGGCCCACCACCTCCCACACACCAGCACAGTGTGGGAGGGGGTAACACAGCCCCACTGCTCTAGGGAGCTGAAGCAGCGTGTGGTGCAGCCACTGGATGAGCCCCGCTTCCAGATCCATGATTACATCAAGTCACAGAAGAAGAAATCCAGCTGCTGTGCCTTCTCCTGAGGGTGGCCCAGAGGAGCTGGCAGGCCTGGGGGCCCAGGCAGGAGGCAGAGAGGGGCCCAATCCTGCCCTCAAGCACCAGAGGGATCCAAACTCTGACGAGCCAAGGTGGACAGGACAGTACAGAGCAGCAGAGTGCATGAGGAGGGCCCTTGCCCTGGTGCCAGGATTCAGATCCTGCTGCCCTGCAGAGCAATGACCTGTGTGCCACCATGGAAATCACCATGGTGTGGTGACTGCCAGCCTGGCCAGCGAGCCATGGTGATCCATCACCTCCATCACATGAGCAGGGTGCAGGACACAGCCACACACCTCACTGAGGGGCCCCTGGAGCAGCTGGAGGGGCTGTGCCATGGATGAGCCCCCCTGCAGCCCCCAGTCCTGTCCTTCCCTGCAGCTATTCCTGCTCACAGTACTGCTGTTGTCCAAGTGGAAGGGCCTGGTCCAGCCCCCATGTCCCTGGTGCTGCCAGGCTCTGGCTTCCCTACAAGGAACCTCAGCTCTGCCCCCCCGGGCTGCCCCACATCTTGATGCCCACACTGGGCTGTGGCTCCTCATTCCTGCAGTTGCTGCCAATGGCTTTTATCCTCCTGCCACCACAAAGTTAATGATATCTCCATTGTATCCTGGCTCTGCTTGAAGGAAGGGCTGGGATGGGGAAGGGTCCAGCCAAACCTGCTCCCTGCCCACACAGCTGGTGTGAGAAGGAAAATTCCCCTTGGAGCATCCGAGCAATGCTTGGGAGCACTTCTGGTACACAAAGCAGTTTGGAATAACTTTGCTTCCCCCATGTTGTAGCCACAGAAATTAGAGATTTATATTTTTTAACAATAAAAGGCTTTTTTGTTTCAATGCCTCCAGACTAAGCCATCTCTAGCCTCATGCAGGAGATGCCCATGGTGGCATCACCTGGGGTGATGCTCCAGCCCTGCCACCTCCCAGGCCGGGCTGGGTTTCTCTCCCACCACTGCCCATGTAATACAACTATGCCTTCCTGCTGCTGGCAAATAGCAGCTGGAAGGCATTTTCTGGAGACCAGATGCCTGAGAGCCTTGAGCCAGCAAACGCTGCTCTGTTGGTCACTGGTGGGGCTCAGGGCCACCCCTGGTGCTCAGCCCAGCTCTGTTGCTCCCTTAAGCACACTGTCCACTCCCCTGAGCACTACCCAGAGTGGTCAGATGGTGAACATGTGGTTGTGTAGCTAAAGCACTGATGCAGAGAGCAGCTGTGGAGGGGGTATGGCACTGCTGCACGTAGGAGTCAGGGACTGTCCAGCACATCTGTCCCCATCAGCATCTTCCCTGGCCCTGCGCCTGACTGCTCGAGTCTCACCTGTCCCGGTGCCTCCTTCACCTCTGCTCTGCCCCCTGGCTCTCTCTTTGCAAGTTTACAGATTAAAGCTGAGTATTTTTGAGGCTTTGCATCTGTCTGATTATTGCGTGAGAAATCCCTGCCCTGGGTCTGCTACGTGGGAGGCTTCTGCACACAGGCGCTGCAGAGCAGCCGGGCCGGGGGGCCCTGGGACCAGCCCTGAGGCGGGGGAAGCACCCACGGCCCCTTCCTCCCTGCCGGGGGTGGGGCTTCCCTTGCACATTTCAGACAGACCAAAGGTGAGAGGGGAAGAGTAAACATGGGCTGTTAAATTAAAACCAACCTCCTCCCCTGCTGTTCTCATGGTGCGGAGTCCAGCATTCCCCAAATAACTCCGTCTTCCCACCAATGGCATTGCTGCTGCCGCTTGGCTGATGTCTGCAAAAAAATGCTGGATGGCTTCAACACAAACAGACGTTGGCTCTTTTCTCTTTCCCCCCTCCTGCCTGAGCTCCTTTAACTTCACTCCAAGACGCAAAATGCAAAGGGCAGGAGGAGGCAGCTGGGGCGCGACAGTCCTGCCTGTGCCCTGCCATCCCGCAGGCACTATTGGACCTAAAAGCAGCTTCAGCTGTTTCCTTTGCTGCTGCCTTTCTTCCTTATCACGGTCCCGTGCTCAAACCAGCCCTGCTGGAGTTGGTTTTTTTCCCCTGACTTAGCTCAGGGTACCCAAAACGTGCTCTGCATGTGCCCTACCAAGAAACTCACTTGTGGGGCTGTGCTGCTCACAACCCCCTTGCCAAAGGGGACGGCTTTGACACGGGCAATAGATCCCCCCGTCCTGGGGCCATGCCACAACATGCTTGTCCTGGTTTTTCTCTCCGCAGGCATTTGCCCCCGGCTGCCGTGGGATTCCTCTCCACCGCTTTTCTCAGGGCCGTGTGGCAGCGGGCAAATGCTCAGCCAAGTGGAGGAAACAAATGAGCCCACCCTCTGCTCCCAGCTGGGTGCCACGGAGCTGGAGTACAGTCACCCCGAGCAAACAGGGGGTTCTTCGGCCGCTGGGGTCCCTGAGCAGGGTTGTGGGGCAGAGCACCTTGTGAGAGACATGTCCCACAGGCTGTCCCCTTCTTGCTTGCCTGTCTGCAGCTCGGTTAAATGTGATCCTGGTTGCCATGAGGACCTTTGCCCAGGAACGTCAGCCAGGCCCTGCACTGGGAGACACCTGTGGTACCTCTGTGCCACCCTCTCTGGGACAATCCCAGGAGCCCAGGAGGCAGCTCTGCCTGGCACCAGCAGCCCTGCGGCATAGCCGGAGCAGCCCAGGCTTGTTGCTGTCTTGCTCTGCCCTGGCTGAGCCCAAACCCCAGGATCTCACATGCTCATGACCCTCTGCAGCTACTTCTGTTTCTCAGTCCATGAGCAGAGAACATGGAGCTAGGGCAGAGCAAGTCCCCTGGGGTTCCCTCCATCTTCCCTCCCTCAGTCCCCTAGCTCTAGGGTGCTGAGCAAGGTTCAGAGGTGGCTGGTGGAACAGGGCTGGTATCTCATTTCCACTGCAAAGCGAGTTACCTGCCCTCTTCCCGGCCCGCTTTCCCACGCAGTTTCGATTTGGGGACTTTATTTTACTGTCGAAGCTTCGAGCATCCCTCCACTCTCTACGTTGGAGCAGCGCTGGGACCGACTGCACCACTCGAGGACTGGGCGAGGGTATGGGATGGATGTTCCCCGAGAGGCCACCCGAGATGTGCCGCGAGGCGGGAACGGCTGGGAGCGTCCCGCCGATCTCCGGCCACCGTCGGGGATGTCTCCGAGACGGTGGCAGAGCCGATCCCCGGTGGGGGCAGTGCAGCGAGGATTGGGACTTGCCGCGGTGGGCTCGGGTGGCCCCAGGCACAGGCGTAGGTGGTTGCGGGGGAGCGGTCAGACTCTATCCGGAGAGTGGCCCGGCCCCACGGGGGAGCGGTCGGACCCCACCGGGGAGCGGTCCGGTCCCGCTGCAGGCACCGCGACCCGGCGGCGCCGCGCCCAGAACGCCCCAGCGGGGCGAGAGGACATTTGCATACCCAGCCCGGACATATTTGCAAAACCGCCCCCTTAAGGTCCTGCGTGGACACGCCCCCTTGCTGTCCTTATTTGGCGGGCATCGGCCCATCCCGCTCTCCCATTGGCGGCCGCCTGGCGCCGGCCCCGCCCCCCTATATAAAGCGTGCGGCGGCTCGCTGCCGCGCAGAGCGCTGAGTGCCGGTGGTGGGACGGGCTCGCTGCCGCTCCCGCCGCTTCTCCCGCCATGAGCAGCGGCGCGGGCCCCGCCGCCCGGCTGTGCCGCCTGGAGCGCGGCCCGGACGGGTACGGCTTCCACCTGCATGGCGAGAAGGGCAAGCCAGGCCAGTTCATCCGGCTGGTGGAGGCGGGCTCGCCGGCCGAGCAGTCGGGGCTGCGCGCCGGGGACCGGCTGCTGGAGGTGGACGGCGAGAACGTGGAGCGGGAAAGCCATCAGCAGGTGGTGGAGCGGATCCGCGCCGCCGCCGGCGCCGTCAGCCTCCTCGTCGTAGACTCTACGGCCGAGGATCAGCTGCCGAAGCGGGGCGGC
>WAAG01002375.1:29496-44988 GCA_013390105.1 Tichodroma muraria | reverse complement strand
TCTGCTGAAGGGGGCCGGCGCGGTTGCCGAGCCGCTGGTGGTCGGCGGGCAGGTGGCCCCGATACCGGCGGAGCCCGCGGCGCGGGAGCCCAGCGGTGGCGACCAGCGGGTAAATGAGCGGCCGGGGTCTGGGGCTCGGAAGTTTTCGGGGCAGAGAGTGTTGTCCGAGGAGGAGGAGGGGTCGCGACCGGTCGCGGTCGTCGCCTTCCAGGCGAACGAGTGGGAGCCGCGGCTGCCCTGGGCGCAGTGTGTGGTTTCGGTCTCGTTTCTTTCTTTCTTTCTTTTTTTTTTTGCTTTGCTTTAAACGCGGCTCCCCAGAAGCCCCGGGTCCTGCCGCGCCCGACTGCTTTGCCTTTTTTATTTTAAATAGTTTTTTTTTTTCCTTAATGGTCCTGTCTCCCAGCAGTGTCAGTGACGGGCAGGGGCCGGCGGGCACACCGGGCTGGTTGGATCCATAACTGAACCCGTTGAGTCCTGGAGCCCTTCGGCCCGTCCTTGTGCTGCGGGGCCGGTAAAACGGGGTGAAAAAAGCAACAGGGCGAGCTTTGACGTGCAGCTGAGCCCAGGATTGGGCTGACGATGGCTGGCATTAACCCACCCGAAAATACAACAAAAAAAACCGGTTTTTGGGGCTGAGACTGCACGTGTTGGTGGTAGTCACTCCTGATTTGAGTGTGTTCTGTCTCTGCTGTGGAGTGGAGATAGCAGAGCCCTTCCCGGCCTGGGGGGCTTGATCGTGGCAGTCAGTCCCCACAGACACTTCCTAAGTCAGGAATGCCGGCCTTAAGCGCGCGTGGGAGTGAGCAGTTGCACAAACAAAGTGATGTAGAAAGGTGAGGAATTGAGAAACAGCTGACCTTTCATGCCCCAAATGGTTCCTAAGAGACGCTCTGGGAGATAATACTGCTTTTTATTTACCCAGCAAAGATGTGTTTATTGTTACAACAGACATGTGGATGGCTCCCTGGGCAGCAGCCTCTTGTTGTCCCCAGTGTGAGGAACCTTCTGGGGAAATCTTATTTGACCTGTTCCCAGAGAGGTTGGTGAGTGGAGCCTTTCCAGTGTTGATGCTGAGCCCCAGGAAGACCTTGGTGCCTCACTGAGCTGTTGTCACATTGGATTTTGCTGAGGATTAGGTGGTTTTGAGCTGTGTCTCCTGTCGGACTTTAGCTTCGTGCTTGTTCCCCTGGTTGGGCTGATCCACTGCAGACACAGCCTTCATCCCTGCTTGGCTAAAACATCACTCTGGCACCTTCTTGATGGGATTATTTGGGTAGGAACAGCCATGCTCTATCCCTGTACTGTCTCTCTTGCTCACTGTCCCCTCTATCATCCCACATCCCTCGTGTGTGGCCCCATGCTGGGCTCCAGTGCTGCCCCAGGCAGGGAGAATGTGCCTGCTCTCCTATATGTCACAGGGCTAGCGAGACTGTGCTTTGCTTTCTGCTCCCAGACCTCTCCATGGGCTGGCAAAAATAAAAGAGATATTGTTAATGCAGCTCAGGTGAGTCCCCTGTCAGGCTTGGGTGCTGAGGATATGCTGTCCCCAAAGAGGATGGAGCCCTCATTCTGTGGGATCACTGCCTGCTCGCTGTGTTGACTGGAGTGATGGAAAGACCTTAGGAAGCTAGAGATGCCCCACAAGATTTTGGGACACAGCCCCAGCTGGAGATACCTCATGGGCTTTGGGGGACAGTCTTGGGGGAAGATTCCTCACAGTCCTGGGGGAGCAGGTTCGGGGCACAGCTCATGCACAGCTCGTGTTGGCGGTTTCTCTACCAGCGGTTTCTCTCCTCACTAGAGCAGGAAGCGGGTGACATGGGGTGACATTGCCACAGGCCCTAGACGGTTTCTCAACAGGTAGCAGCAGGAAATCTTGCGGTTGGGGGCAGGTCCCAGTGGAAAAGGCAGGTGGGTTTAGAGACATCGCCCCAGCCAGGCACCCACCAAGCAGGGTAGGAAGATGCGGGGCAGGATGCCGAATCAAGCCGGAGCAGGCAGGAAGGGATTTCTCTTCAGTGAGGCAGGAACACAGTGGTGGCCTGTTCCCAGCCACTGGCAGGGAACCGGTGCTGGCTGCTCCATCCCTCCACAGCCCCGTCCCGTCTCTGTGGGTTGGTAGGATTCCCTGGGATTGCAGGGGAAGTGGGAGGTTTGCACGTGTCCTGTTTGCTTTATTGGGCTGGGCTTGCCATTATTTGTTTACAAGCCTGGAGACACTCAAGAGCTGGGAAAGCTGCTTGTGGTGAGCAGTGTTTAGCATCTCCCACCTTCCAGCAGAATCCATTCTCTGTCCAAACCCTACTGGGTCCTGCATGATTGGGACTGCCAGAGGGCTTGGACACCCCCACAGATCCCTGAGGCAGTTGTCATGGTCTCCTTTTTCATTCCTATCAAACCTTGAGTGTGCAAATCTCCCTGATGCTGTGGTGGAGGTTTTGAGCCTCCCTGGGGAGCTGATCCATGCAGCCCTGTATGCAGTGCTGAGCCAGCACGGTGACAGCTTCACACCCCTCAGGTCAGCCCCATTTCCTGGGGCCCTGTGCCATGGGGGTGTCCCCCCAGCAAGAGCAGTGACAGTTTGTCTCTCCCCCACATTTGTTTCCGGAGGCTTCAGCTGCTCGGGAGTGTCTTGAGAAAGCTTCATGCAAACCACACAGTGTTCCCAAGGCAGCACTGGGTGCTGCCAGCACAGTGCCCTGGTGCCAGGGCAAGGCATTTGTTACCAGCCCTGGGCTTCCCTCTTGCAAATTTAGTGTTAAATTAGAGCCCTCCCTGCCAGCAAGGCTCATCCTTCCTTGTAAAACCTGGGAGAGCCTCCCAGGGCTGGGTTTCAGAGTGTAACAGGGAGCAGTTCCCCCGGCATTGGGAGCGTTGCACTGGGATAGCTGGTGTTTAATTAGGAAATGAATTAAATTTCCTCTCAAGGCAGCTGCATGAAAAGCAGCTCCAGTCAAACAGGACGTGACAGGGATGCTGCAAGGAGGCTGCTTTGCATCCCCTTTGTATGAAGCCCGAATGTGTGCGCCAGATTTTGGGACCCATGTGAATTTGCTGGCCCAGGCATCCTCAGAGCTGTTGTGTTTCTCTTTGAGTAACTGGGAAAATGTTGCTGCCGCCAGCAGGCTTGATGCTGCTTGTAGGGCTGCAGGGAATTTCCTGGGACTTGAGGCTTCAAAAGCTGTCCTGAAATTGCTATTTGAAGGCTTGGAAATGGGGAGTGAGTACTGACATACTGTGCAGCTGGGGTCCCCACAATCCTGGGATTGCTGGTCCTGCCAGGTGGCTGAAGGTGCTGCGGAGGGAGAAGCATCTGCGTGTGCCCCAAATCCTGTTTCAGGGTAGGAACAGCAGTGCAATGCTGCAGAAGTCCTCATCCCAAGCAGGCATCTCTGCAGACAGAGGCCTCTGCCTTCCCTGGGTGTGGAGGAGAGGGGTAGCATGGGATGCCTGTGCAGGGGGCTGATTCCAGCTTCCCCCGCTGCCCTCCCTGACAGAGGTTGTAATTGCTTGGAACGAGGCTCTGCCGGCTAATCCGTGTCCCAGCGCAGCGGGAGAGCTGCTGGCCTTGCAGGACAGGATGCAGCAGCTTAGACAAATTAGGGGCATTTCCGCTGCCCAGCTCCATAGCCACGGGTCTCCTTGCATCCCAGGTGTTGGCCCCAAACCCTCTTGCCTCACGTTGCTCAGCCCAAAAGGGACTTTGGAGCTGGAAGGATGCCCTGCCACTGGGTGCTCTCCCCATGGATGGGCAGGGTACAGCCGCCGGAGGATCGGATGCATTTGTTTTCCTCTCTGTGAGGCAGAATGGTGGCTGCAGGGTTTCCGTGATTTGAGGAGCGCCCAGGCAGCCTGGCAGGCTGGGCTGGAGGAGCTGCCAGCCGCTGGTGGGGGAATGCTGGGGGGCCAGGTCATGGCTTGGCCGGGCTGCCCTCACACCGAGTGCTGCTGCCTTTGCGGGATCAGTGCCTCCCTCACTCGCTGTGACCTTTCCCTTTGTCCTGAGACATTTGTCCGCCCTGCAGAGCTTCCTATCCTCCCGAAAAATTAACAGCACCAGCATCTCAGGGAGCCCAAGCTGCCAGGGCTTTGTTGGTATGGGTGGGAGCAAAACCCTCCCTCCCTCCCTCCTCCTCTCCTGGGAGTGCTGCCAGCACCGCTTGCTGGGTGCTCCCTCTGGCTTTGTCCTGAGCTATCGGCGTGGAGCAAGCCCACAGTGCTGCCAAAGGCACCGGGAGCATGGGTGCTCCAGGGCCTGAACTCCTTGTTGAGGGTCGAGCCAGGGCAGGGATCTGGAGAGGTGCTGCCTTCCTCCGGGCTCTAGTAGCTCCTGCCTTTTGTCCTTATTTTGGATATTGTCTGTCTCCACCATTGCTTGGGATTTCTGCCTGGGTGGAGGATGTTATCTGCTGCCACCTGGGCACGGGGTGGGACAGGAGGGTGGAAGGGGCAAAGTCAAGGTGGTCACAATCCTCCACCCAGCCAGGGAATCCACAGCTGGACTGTTGCACTGGGCATGTGAAGCTGAGACACGTGGAGAACAAGTTCTGCATGCCAATGCTGAGGCATCTTGGGATCACCTTCACTCCTGGCAGATGTGCTGGGTGCTGCCTGCACCTCCGTTCCCAGGGCGTTGTCAAGTGGTGCTGGGGTGGCCGCCGGCCTTGACCATGAGAAGCAAAGCGTTGTGCAAGAGGATGGGGCTTTATCAGGGCTTTATCGCAGCGTTGGGCTTAGCAATTGTTAGCGCGTCACCCCAGCCCCTGTGGGACCCTGTGCCACACCAGTGCGTCAGATACGGGGTGTCAGCACCCCAGGACCCAGGTTTTCCCTGTAGTGGGCAAAGGTGATTTCGTAGCAAGATGCAAGAGTGCTGTGCAGGAGGTGGAGAGCACCCCGGTGCAGGTGTGGGAGAGTAAATTCCTGCAGTGCCTGTCCTCAGTGATGCTATGGGTACGAACAGAGAAAAATGATCTCGGATGAAAGATTAAATACTAGCCCCCTTGGTGAGGAATATTCCAGCACTTTGAGTGAGGCTTGGCTGCTGGGAGAGCCCTACCAAAGCCGAGGTCCTGGTTGTCAAGGTAGGATCAAACCATTTTATATATAATTGTAAAAGTGGTATTGGGTGCTAGGGTCAGAGCAGTTCTGACAGTGCCACATGCAGGTGTCTGGTTCATGTCACCTGGTTCCTCTGATGCTTCCTGGACATCCCACTCCCCTCTGGGTGAGCAAAGACAGTTCCTGTGTGCCAGGCTCCCGGGGGATGCTCCCGCTTCTTCCTGCTGCTCACTGTGTGGGGAGCTTAGAGGGCACCAAGTGGGCCAAGTGAGTGGCTGTGGCTGCCCCAGTGGGGTTCTCTGGCTCCAGGTACTGGTGGATCCAAAGGTCAAGATGTGCAGATGAGCTGGGTGTTGCCTCCTGGAGAGGTGGATGTCCCAGTTGCACTGCCCCAGTGGAGCTGGTTTCTGTTTTGCAATCCTGGAGGGTCATGCCAGGGCATGGAGGTGCCTCAGCATTACAGCTGCTCCATCTGGATTCCAGCTGCCTTCCCGAGCCCCTTCCCTGCTGACAATGGCTGTGGGATGCTCTGGGGTGGGGGATCTCCCCGAGCCCATGGCTGGGTTTGCCATGGAGAGGGGCTGCATTTGGCAAGGGGGTGATGGAGGGGACCTGTGCCAGCACCTGAGACCTCTCCAGCCAAACCTTCCTGAGTGGGATGGGGTGGAGTGGGGGTGCTTCCCAGCAGCCTGGGCTATGTTTCTTCCTTCACCTTCATGCTAGTTGCAATCCTAGATCCCAAAAGGAAGAGTGTGGTCTGGGAACACACACATGATAACATATTTCTTCAACATTTCACTACAATTAGTGTGCCCCGCACCTAATTAATTAATTAGAGCCCAGGATCATAGGGTGTTTGGCATCCTGCATCCCATCTTGAGGTGCCAGTGCCCACAGGTGGCCACCTGAGGATGGTGTCCTCGCTACTCCAGCAGCTGTCTGGGGTTCCTGATGCTGTCCTTGGGTGTTGGGGGGGTCCGGGAGCAGTTCATCCACAGATAGTTCCCATTGCAGGAGGAGCTGAGACCTCGGCTGTGCCACATGAAGAAGGGCCCTGATGGCTACGGCTTCAACCTGCACAGTGACAAGAGCCGCCCAGGGCAGTACGTGCGTGCCGTCGACCCCGGCTCGCCAGCTGAGGCAGCAGGGCTGGCCCCCCAGGACCGCATCATCGAGGTGTGCTGGGGTGAGGGAAGGTGTGAGGGGTCTCTCTGAATAGCTTGGCACTCCCTCACATCCTGGTGCGTGGGAGACAGCTGCCCTTGGCCAGGAAGGTGCGCGGTGTCCCTGGTGCCGGAGGTGACTCACAGCACAGCTGCCCGACCTGCACCAGCCTGCTGGTCCCCACCCAGGGGTGCAGCACTGTGGAGAGCTGGGGCTGAGCATTAATTAGCTGTCTGGGGGTTAATTGGCAGTAGCACTGTCCCCTGTCCCTGGGATGCCCCTGGGGTGGGGCATGCTGGGGACAAGGTGCACGATGGTCCCAAGTCCTGCTGTCAGGTGTGACCAGGGTGGGGATGGGCTCTGGTTTGTGCCAGGGGGGATGATGATCCATGAGACCGAGGACCAGCTGAGCCCCAGCCTTGCTGTTCACCAGGGCGTGGGGTTGCTGCCTCTTCTGGGGTGAAGGTTTTGGGGTTTCTGGAGACGATGGCATGGCACAAGGGCTTTGTGCCAGCCCCGGGTCCATGCGCTGCTGGGAGTTCCCTGCCAGCTTTGCCCATTCAGTCTCGTGCCAATCACTCAGAGGAAAATCTGCTTTTAATGAGTTTTTCCTGGCTTCATTGCTAATCCCTGCGAGGGTGCAAAATGCCTGTGGGGGCTATGGGGTGCCTGTGCTGGGATTGTGACTGGTACCAAGGCTGGTACCTGACCCCTCCATGGTGCTTCTGAGGGGTGGATGTCCCCTGGCTCCAGTGGTGATGTGGTGCCTGCAGGTGAATGGTGTGTGCATGGAGGGCAAGCAGCACAGTGATGTGGTGGCAGCCATCAAGGCGAGTGGTGACGAGACCAGGCTGCTGGTGGTGGACGTCCTCACAGATGAGTTCTTCAAGAAGTGCAAGGTGGTGCCCTCGGAGCAGCACCTGAAAGGTGGGCTGGGGACTGTGCTGCTGGGAGGGGTTTGTGCCACCTCTGCTGGCTCTGTGTCACCTTCTCACCAAACCTAAGGGTGTTGAGCCCTGGGAGGTGGTTTTATCACCCTGGAGCCAAGCAGAGTCACCTGGCTTTGACATCTCCCTGCCTGGCTGAGGGCCCCACGCTGAGCTGGTGGGGCTGACGTGGGCAGGTTTATGGCCCTGGGTTGCACTTTGGCAGGGTTTATAGCTTGGGGAACAAACAGGCATCAGCTGCCCTTTGCTTTCCTCTGAGGCCCTGCTGTCACGGTGGTCCCCAGGAGGATGGGGAGGGGGTCTCACTGGGCTCCACATCAGGACTGCCATCATGGGGATACGTCTGGCAGCATTGCCCTGTGGCACAGGGCTTGCTGCAGCAGGTGGTTAAAAAATTCAGGACCTGGCCAGACCCTGGGCAGTGTTGTGTGAATATTGGCCGTGTACAGCCTTGACTCGCCCTCCATTGGCAAGGGGACAAAGCAAACACATCCTCACCTGGTGCCTGTGTCCTTATCTCACAGGTCCCTTGCCAGAACCAGTTGCCAATGGTGATATAGGGAAGGTAAGAGCCTTGTCTTGATTTTAATTCCATCTTGCCCATCTCCAGTCAGGGACCTTCCTGTTCACGTACCCTCTGCCCATGGGTGGGTGATGCCACCAGACACTACAGTGATCTCAGGCTGCCACACAAGATCTGGTGCCACTGGGAAGGGAAGGTGTCCTCCAGGAAGGGGTATGCTTGTGGTGTTGAGTATCATGGAGGTGGCTGTTTTCCTCTCTTGCCTTCTGATGTTCCAGGGCTGGGAGCCCTGGTGCTGCAGTAGCGAAGTAGCACCCAGCCCTGCAGCCACCCTCCTCCTCCTGCTCCTGCTAAAGCCAGGGCAGTCAGGCTGGGGTTTAATCCTTCCCCGCTCTGGACGGGCAGCACTAGAGGTATTTATGTGCCTGGAGCTTGCAGGGGATTACATGTGGGGAGGATGGATTTCATGGCCCCCTGGGTGGGACTTGCAACTCTGGAGGCAGTTCTCAAGCCCCAGGGCTGGAGTTCACACTCCCTTCCTCCTCTCCCCAGGAGAGCGGCGGAGAGCCACAGTCCAACTCGGTGTCCGAGAGCCCGTGCAGCCCCGTGCCCCTGGCTGTGTCCCCCAACTCCAGTGAGACCCACGGCGAGGTAAGGCTGGGAATGCCGGGGGGAGGCGGTGGCTGGAAAGCAGGAGCTGGGCTGAGCACCCACCGTGGGGGGCTGTCCATGGGACACACAGTGGGGCTGACACCGCCTCTCATCCCCAGCCTCGCACACAGGAGGGTGACAAACACCATTCAGCATCTGGCTCCCTCCTGGACCTTGACATCCCGCTGGCTGTGGCCAAGGAGCGGGCGCACCAGAAGCGCACCAGCAAGAGGGCACCCCAGATGGACTGGAGCAAGAAAAATGAACTGTTCAGCAACCTGTGAAGGCCCTGAGGCAGGTGAGGGTCTTCTAGACCCCCAGCCCCATACCCACCTCTCCTGCACTCCTCTCCTCCCTGCCATGGGCTCCTGGTAGAGATGTGGGGCTGCTCCCTACCACCCTGACCAAAGAGCTGGGGTGTGGTGGCCAGTGAGCATCCCTGCAGAGGGGTTCTGGGCTGGGGGTGCTTGGCATGCCCCCTCCCAAAAGCTCATCCCCAGGGTGCTCCTCCAGCCCTTCCTTGAAGCCCTGCACACCCTGGTAGGCACAAGCAGGAGTTTGGGAGGGATCAAGGATTTGGGGTGACCTGATGCCCAACACTCCTGGTCCCTACTGTTCCCTATTTTTTTCCCCACCCCAAACCCCATTTCCACTTGAGATCCCCCCAAATTACCCTTTAATCGCAAAACCTGAGGCTTTTAGTGTCTTCTACCAAACCCCACCTGCCCAGCCACTGACCACAGCCGGGGTGCTTGACCCTGGCCTGGCAAGCTCCGTCCACAATGACCCTGTCCCTTTGCCTCTCCAGCTGCAAGGAGGGGTGTGGGTGCCCAGCACTGGGGAGTGCCCAGCACCCTGCCCTGGGGCAACTTTGGGAGAGGAGAGGGTGTCTGGAGCTAGCACAGCAAGCAATAATAGTCTCCTTTGCTTCTGCACATTCCCGGAGACAGAGCCAATCAGGGTTTGAATACAACACTGTTTAATTTAAAAGCTCCTCACAGACTTTTTTTTTTTGTTCTGAAATAAGCGTTTTTCCAATCACATTTTTTTTTTACCTGTATTTTGTGGAAATTTTTCCTGTGGATGTTTTGTTTCCATGTGCTGCAATCAGGTGGTGTTGTACTGTTGAGCTCAAGAGAAATTCTGTTTACTGGAATAAACCTTTCTGACTTCACAAGTCTGGTTTAAAGCTAAATCCTTCCAGAGCCTGAGGGGGTGCAGAGGGCTTGTTGTGGCCAGGGACTTGGGGGAAAGGCAGGTAACTGGGGGACACTGGGCCTGGTTTGGGTACCCCTGAGCACCTGATGGGGACAGGTTTGAGGCGGTTGGGGAGGCACTGGCTGGTCCCAGTGGGGGTTAATACCTCGGGGTGATTAATGAGCTTTAATCCCCTAGGGCGTGTGGGGGTGGGGGTGTGATGTAAAGCTCTAATCTGCTGTCTTCCAGCCGGGCTGGAGGGCAGCAGCTCTGTTGGGGGCAGCCCAAATGTGCCCCCAGCCCCTATGGGGGTTTTTGGGATGAGCCTGGGTTGCACCTGGGTTGAGGGAGGGCAGGGAGGGATCAGTGAGGAGAGGGGTGCTTGTCCCTCTGAATGAATGGATGCAGCCCTGGGTGGCTCAGTGGGGCCAGACTGATGGTACAGTAGGATGGGGCAGGGCTGTACCTGGCCTCTGTCTGGTATCTTTGCTTCCTCCCCTTCTGCACATTCTTGTTTTGTACTCCAAATCTGCAAAGAAGCTCTTCCACCTGAGCAACGAATGGTCACAGATCTTCGCACCTCAAATAACACCCAGGTGACAAAGTGCCACCAGATTTCTGGGGGATGTGCAGGCTGTCACTTCCTCCTGGAAGCTGGGAGAGCCCATTCCAACCCATCCCATCCTTCAAAGACGTGTCCTCTGAAGGATGGGATCCCTGTTTTTTCCCATCCTCATCCCATTGGGGCACCAGGACACCCCTACCTGGGATGGATGCCACAGGGTGGGGCAGCCCATGCAGGGCAGGAGGGGGACACCCAGTGAGTCCCAGCAGCATCTTTTGCCTCTTGGCCCGGTCAGAGCAGCTGGGCACTGGTTCCCTGTGGGAACCCTGTTTGAGCCCTGCCAGGACTCTTCTCCCCAGCCTCTCGGATGGGCTGAGCTCTGGGACAGACCCAACTTTGTTTTGGGTTGCCAGGGAAAGGCTGTTCCCAGCTGCCTGTGGAGCCGGGGCAGCGCCGGCGTTGCCGGGGACCGGGGATGCCAAGCGGGGCCCTCGCTGGCTCCAGAGCAACCGGCCGGGCACGGGGAGCTGCAACAGGAGATCACCCTGCCCCTTCCCCCTGGCAGCAGAGGTTAAAAGAAATTATCTTTCCCACCTTGGTCGGGTTTTAGGGAAGCAAGTTCCAGCCCAGCTACATCTCTGCTGCCGGTTTGGCCTTGCTCCTCTGGCAAAGGGATGAGACACTTCATGGAAGGAGCACCAGAGGCAGCAGTTCACCCAGCAGGTTCTGCAAATCTTGTTCTAGAGGATAGAATCCATTTCTGCCTGCAGCAGGTGACAAGGAGCAGGAGGATTAGTAGACCTTGTCATGGTAATCCCAGCGGGAAGTAGAGCTGCTCTTCGTTTTATTACCACACAAAGCTTTCACTACAACTAAATCCACACTAAATACTTGTTTAAAATGCCATTATACACTGTTCCCATGCTTAGCTTTAATATTAATCACAGGAATCACGTATTTAAATTAGCTAAAATTGGAAAACTAAAGCCCCCAGGCCCTAAAAATACAGGCACAGCAACACTAAAAATTCCACAAACTGCCAATCTCCAAAATATCCCTGGGCAAATCTGAAAGTTATTACCTGATCATCCATCACTGAAACAGATAATTTGTGGTCTAGGATTAGCCATTACAGCTGCTGTTACACTAGGAAAACATAAAGGAGCATCAATTATCCTTCTTACCTTCTGTCCTCTCCTCTTAGCAGCTTCCCTGCTGTGGACAGTGTGTGTAGGGCAGGAGAGGTCAGGCTGAATAACTGCACAGGGATGTTTGTCCAGTGGGAGTCAGGCAAATGCCTCTTTTTCATCCATGGATCTCAGATCTACAGCAGCAGAGGCTGGATAACTCCTGCCCTAAATATATCTGCCCCCCAGTAAGAGATATTTCACCCACATTCATCTTTATCTTAGTGGAGAGCAGCAAATGGAGCTTCCAGGCTCAGCAGAGCAAGTCCTGAGCTGGTGGAAGAAGGGAGCTGTCTCTTTTCAGTGTGTTCTCCTCCTTGCTTTCATCAAAGCCAAGGAAAATGAAGTGCAACATCCCTGCTGGCCTGAGCTTTTCAGATCTGGAGCACAGCCCTGAAGCTGAAGGGGGTTTGTCTCAGAAGCCTCCTGCAGCTCTCAGCCCCCTCATCGTGGTGGGGCTCAGCTCTCGTCTTGATCCGCCAGTATCAACAATTTCCATAATATTAACTTGCCCTTTGTGCTCACCCACATCTGGGCTTCTCCCTGCCAGGACTCAGCAGTGCCCCCCTGCAACCTACCAGACCCCAGGAAACTGGGTTTAAAGAGTCTCTGCTGTCCTTTACAACTTCTAAACCACTCTTTGAACTAACAAAGAGAGCAGCTGAGCACCACATAGTGCTCAGGCACCTCAGATCTTTGTGATTTTTTTTATTCAAAAGTAAAAAAGACTGAGCTGCCAGCCAGTATATGAAACCTCCTCGCTGATGAATCCTGATTTAAGAGCAGTGGGAGAAGTTTGTGCTTGTCCAGGAATCAACTGCTGGTGATTTTAGGCTCTGTTGGAACAACACATCAAAGTTAGAGTCATTCGTAGCCAAACCTGTGAGTTAGTGGCTGTTCCCCAGGTCCAAATTTCAGGCAGTAATCCTGGCTGACGGAGCAAAGTGCAAAGTTGACAAGATGACAAAGCAGCTGAAGGAGACAGATGAAAATAGTTCCAGCGTTGGCTCACTGGTGTCCTCCACACCCAGACCTTGCAACAACGTCCAGCCTCTCCCTGGAAACCCAGCTGGTGTCTGGAGGTGCCTGTCAGATGTCCAGCACCCCAGCTGGCTGCTTCAGCTCAGCGTAGCTCTTCTCCTCCACGTGGTCTGTCTGCTCCAGGAGCCAGCGTCTCTCCTGGTCACTGACATCCAGCCTCAGTGTCACCTCCTGGAAAACGCTGTTCACAGCAACCTGCAGCACACAGAGAGAAAGCAGCTCAATCCCAGCCACAGGGCAAATGCTGCTCACATTCTCTGGGGAGACGGGCTCTTACTGCACCTCCTTAAAGTGAAGCTTTTTGAACATGCAGATACTGGCTTCATTTTCCTGACCAATCTTAGCCTCAAATTTGGTGATCCCCAGTTTTCTCACTCCTGCAGGAGAAATCAGAGAGAGGCACTTCTATTACGTGCCACATCTATAAAAGCACAGGACTCCAGCTGTGGGGCAGATGCATCCCTTACTACCCTGCCTGTATCACTGGGAATTCTGTGCTGGGAAAATATCACTGGGAATTCACAGCCCCACCACACTCCTACTCCCGTGCACTGAACCACCCTCACCATAGGCCATCATCAGCAGAGTTGCCTCCTTGCCAAACCCTCTGCCACGGCAGCTGGGCTCTGAAAGAGAGAGCAGAGTCAGCATCCAGTTAGGGGAGACAAACCATCCACACCAGACATTTCTTAGAGAAGAGGCTGTCACCTGGACATGCCATGGACTGATGGGGGCTGAACAGCCATGATAAAGCATGAGAATAAAAAGCTGATGCAGGAACATCAGCATCTGTCTGCAGCATGCAGCCACAGTGACAGAGTCCCAAGCTATGAAGCAGAACTTGACCTGCAATCATGATTTCAATCTCGCCCATAGTCGGGTCCTCGGCATTGGTGAGGAAGAGATTCACATCCCCCACCATGGAATTCTCCTCCGCCTGCCCAGGCCAGCGCCCCGAGTCCAGCACGATGAAGGTGCACTCTAAAGAAAACAAGTATGTGGCAGCATCTTCAGAGTGTGCTGATAATTATTCATAAATTACCAAAGAATGAAATAAAGAATGTATAATGGACAGAGGAAAAACATTTCCCATATGTTAACAGCAAGAAGGAGTTAATAATTTGGCTTCGCACAATGGGTGTGCCTGTTTCTACATGCAGAAATGAAAGAAATACTTTCTGGGAAAAAAAGCCCATTGTGAGGGTGACACAGACACCAAGACTAGAAGGAGCCTGTGCAAGAAGTGTGAAAACTTCCTTCCCATGTCTGAGGTCTCCTTGTCTTGTCTTACTCAGCAGCAAATTGGGGCAAAGAATTGTTTGGTGCACAAGAGGCTGAGTGATTCACCTGATCCAATTTATTGCTGCTCTGAATAAGATTTTTAATGCCACCTAAGACAAATGCTCCAGACTGAGGTATTTGCCAGCTTCAGTATTTTCCAGCTCACTAAATTTCTACCAGGCTTTTACGGGCAGTGATTTATTACCTGTAGGAGAGTCAGGGAACCAATTCAATCAACACACCTCAACCAGGTGATCATAAAATCATTCAGTTTATCAAGGAGAAATACAACCTCCTTCTACCATTTTGCAGCGATTAGACCTGAGGATTGTTGGCTGTGCAGGAGTGATGCTTAATGACTTCTAGCTCAGCACAAAATGCTGTGGGAAATGAATCACTACAGTCTCTGGAAAACTGTGTATAAAGGACTCAAACAGCTCAAGGAAGTGGATATTCTCCACTTCCCTGAGTATATACCAGCTGCAATGAGAAAACCAGTTCAAGCTGCTGTTGTAGAAAGTATCACATCCCCTCTGGTTTAGGGGAACCCACTCAGAGGGCACTCCCAGCTCACTGTGGGTCCTTCCCAGAATGGAAAGGACCTGCTCACCACTCCCACCCTCCCTCAGAAAGCATTCCAGATGCTCACTGTCAGCGTCATCCCGCCAGCTGCACTGCATTTCGTACTCCTGCTCCAGGCTGAGAGGCTCCGAGGCTGTCAGTCGCTGCAGTTCCTCTGACTGCATCCACTCGTGGTACCTGGCAATGGACCCGGCCTCACATCTCTGCCCCAGCTGCAGCACCACAGGAGGATACCTCCCAGTGCTCCAGGGGTCAGGCCATCACAAAGCAGCTCTGGAAACATCACAAACCAGTCCGACTTTTGTGGCAACTTAAAATGTATCCACAAACCTCTGTCCCTTATGTAACACAGTGCTCTCTGGAATTTTTGGAAGTTTGCCTGTCCTGTGGCTCTGTCTGGGGTGCCCAATGCACACCTGATGTTTTGGAGTTCTGGTGCATTTCATCCCAAGTGTCACTGACAAAACACTAACGCTGGTACCTTTGTGCTGATTTACTTTACAAACTGTTGGCACACCTAATTTATGAAACATCCACCTGGCCTTACACACTGAAGCTTTGCTCTTCCAATGTCACCAGGGAAAGGCCTCAATGAACAGAAGAACTGCTGTGTTCACTCACAGCCAGGTATTTCCCAGTGGCACAGGTGAAGTTCTCCTTGACAGCAGAGCTGGCACAGAGCACAGCTCTGACAGGGATGGTGGTGCCAGGCAGGGAGGGCACCTCACTGACTGATTCACAGGGGAAAGCTGGCAGTCAGCACCTTTCCTGACCCCAACGCTGTCTTCAAAGGGAGAAGTACAATCAGACCATGCAGGAGCATCCGAGAAGGGCATGGGGCACGTACCGGGGCACGTGTGCAGCGGTGTAGGGCACCAGCGTCACCTTCTCTCCTCGCAGCACCGTGTCCTGGTTAATCTTCATGGCCGCTGCACTGAGGGAGAGACCCGACACGCCGCTCTGTGTCTCCGGCGAGGCCAAGCGACGGCCTGGCACCTTTGGGGAGCGAGAGGCGGCTCTCACTGTCCGGATCTCCCAGGTCGCACCAATACCCGCGCATTTACACGCCCGAATCCCTGTTCCAACATCCCGACGGGACCCCTGGGGCTGGGCAGAGGCTCCCGGGCCCGAGGGGAGTCACGCGCGCCTGCCCTACCCCCTGCCACGCACGCGCACAAGCCGCGCGGCCTCCCCGTCACGGGATGTGTGGCGTCATCGCTTCGCCGCTTCCGTGACGCGCCCACGCCCCGCCTCACGCCACATCATGGCCCCGCCCACGGCCCCGCGGGGCCC
>WAAG01002375.1:3255-29244 GCA_013390105.1 Tichodroma muraria | reverse complement strand
GTGGGGAGACGGCTGCGGGGTTGGGGTGAGCTGCTGGGGTTGTAGGCGCTCTGTGGGGCTGGGTGAGTTCTCCCGGAGAGGGCAGGGGGAGTGAGCAGCGTTCCGTCTGTGGGACAGGCCCGGGGGGAGCCAGGCCGGGGTAGGGCCGGGGGCTCTGGTGCCCTCGGTGGGCCCTGGAGTCGGTTCCCCCCAGCCTGCGGTGAGGCCTGCACGGGGACACGCTGTCCCCGGCCGCGTCCCGGAGTGTCCGTTGTCTCGCTGCTTGCTCTGGGTTTGCCAAGCTTGGCTTCAGTGTTTTGAGCCGGGGTTTGTTTTAAAAGGTGGTATTTGATCTCTTCTTCTGAGGCTGGTCCAGTTACGACCTCAGTGAGGTATGCTGCCTGATTCTTTTCTGGCATTCAGCGTGGGTGTACAAGCTTATAACTGGGTTTTTTAGTGGAGCTCAGCTTGTGCTGATGGTTTGTCCCAGCTGATGTGGCTGAGTAGGAGCACATGTGTGGAGCCCTTAATTCAATTATGGCTAATCATTGACACTGAAGCCTTCCAGAAGGCTTCAGTTCCCCCATACATGTCTAGCTTTTTTAAACGATGTAAAGCTTCCCAAATGCTTCTGCTTTGCAAATGTTGGTGTGTGAAAAGCATCTTGGTGTGTCTTTAATAGGTTCATTTTTTCAATTGCCTCCTTATTTCTGTACTTGAATTTAGGAGCAGAGACTTTATGCTGTTTTTTTGATGTGCAGGAGGCACATGTTTGCAAGGAGTAGTAGCTGCCTGAGAAGCAGCAGTTTGAGACCATCCTTAAGGCAGTCATTCTTCCTCTTGAGGTTTTAGTTGTCTGAAACAGCCCCTCTGGCTGTTTGGAGAAGATAAAGTTTGGTCATCACATGTTGTGAAAGGGCAGGGCCTTTTGGTTGCTTTTAAACCAGTTTAACAGGTATGGAAACTTCTCACAGAGTATTGAACCAAGTTGTGCTGGTGAGTGGGGTCTGTCTGAAGGACAAGATCCTGCTGAAATCTGTTCAAATACCAGAAAACTGATGTGCCAAAGCTAACTTGTGAGTTCTTCCTTTTTCCAGCAAAGATAATGCTGTGTTACGGTGTTTCCCTAGGTTAAAGACGACAGAAGTTGAAAACACCCTCCCAAAAGTACTGTTCTGGCTTTGCTCTGGAGTTACCCTCCACTTCCAGGATGGCAGGTGGCATCACTGATACTGGAGAGCTTTACTCTCCCTATGTAAGTTCCACTGCTTGGGGGTTTGGTCACAAGTTTTTTTTCAAATTCATCTTTCCTCAGCATTGTGTTTGCAAATTCTACTTTCTCATGGACATTTCAGCATTTCAGGAGCTGATGGAGGTCAAAGGGTGATTAAAGATGCTTAGTGTTTGTAGTTATATGGTCTTTTTATGTCACAGATCACTTTTCATAAAGTAAAGGGATGATGTGTGTTTAAAGCACAGATCTAAAAGTGCTGAAAAGAGCTTCATGTCCCATAGCAGCTCTGCATCCTTCTGCCCACTTTCTTACACTTTGTTAATGTTTTCATCAACCCAAATTGTCATTGGCATAAACAGGGCGGACTGGGACATTGTAACTATCCCATTTTTTTCCCTTTTGTTGCTTTATATAAACCTTTTCCCCTGAATTTCTCGAAGTTTACTTAGCTGCAGCTGGTGCAGTAATTTGTTTTATACCACTTCAATGAAAGTGAGTAATTAAGAGGTTTCTTCCCTGTAATGTGGTGTCCTGTGCAACTGCAGTCAATTACTGCTTTCCTGTATTACTGGAAATACGTGTTTTCATAGCCACAAGTCTTCACAAAATGTCAGCTTTTAAAAACAGCGCTTTGTAAGCCCTTTTTTTTTTTTTAAGTGAACTCAATAAATTTAGAACCAGCCCTGAAATCTGTGTGTTGGATTTTAAATGCTTTAAAATTTCCATCTCATTCTGCAGCCTAATATCCACTTCTCCTACATTTAATCATTAACATTTTAATCATGTTTATGATTAAATGTAGAAGTGGACTATTAGGCTGCAGAAATAGGCCACAACTGAGAAAATGGAGAAGTAAAGCAGTAACTGGGATGTCTGGACCCTCAAGGATTAGTGTCACCTGCTGTAATGTTGTTATGCTGGTGCTGCATGAATTTCCTAGAGTAATCTCAAAGGCTGAGACTTTCTTCTTTCCCTGAAGATGTCTAACCTATCTAACCAGGCTGAATGTTACAGGCACCATTCTCATTTCTGCTTGACCAAAGGAAAGTTATCGTTCTGGGATGTTCAGGAAAAGGTGAATTTGCTGTGCTTATGCTAGTGAAGTGCTCTCAGGGTCACTGAGGAATAGTTCTCCTGATGTTAATTGCTCCACGCCCAGAAAAGTCTGCTCATACACAGCTCTTTACTGGCTTTCCTCTGGAGGGACTCTGACCTATATTAAAAAAGAAAAATTCACTAAAGCACAACAACTTTGGCAGTTTCTGATCTTGAATTGAGCTAAGTTCATAGCCTGGGGGGTCCTGTCTAAGTGCAGAGTTCTCTTTTGTCTCTGGACACTGAAAAAGCTCATTGCCAGAGAAGATAAAATCCTTTCGCTTCAGGAAGTAAAATCCCTTCTTCAGAATATACTCAGCTTTTTACTGGTAAAATGGCAAGCAGGCTTTGAATTCGAATTCTGTTTGGATATTTCCTGCTTGACTAAGAATAAAAGGTCCTGAAAGGAACATAGTCATAACTACTTGTGTTCAGGTCAGAAAAAAAGTAGAGACCCCAACCCACAGCACAGACCTTCTGGTAGAAGGCAGTGATTTGAAAACAAACAAACAAACAAAAAATATCTCATGTACTTTATAACTTTACAAGCTAGAGGAAAAAAAAAAATTAAAATAATTAGAAAAATGGAGGGGAATATCAGTTTCTCCAGAAATGTGCTGACACTCACGTTGTTCTCTTTGAATTTCAGTCCCCTCCTCCAGTTAATTCTCACATGGACTTGTTCCCACCTTGCTGGCTCAGGGATTGCCCTACTCCGTTTAAATCAGAGTGTGTGTGAGGTGTTCTGGCACACTCTCATGCTGGATCATGTGGCTTGATTGCAGGTTGGCCTGGTGTACATGTTCAACCTCATCGTTGGAACAGGAGCCCTGACCATGCCCAAGGCCTTTGCCACAGCAGGGTGGCTCGTCAGCCTCATCCTCTTGATGTTCCTGGGATTTATGAGGTAGGATGTGTGTGTGTGTCTTTAGGGGACTGGGAGGTTCAGCTGGGTGAGGACAGTGTAAAGACTTTGCTGTTTTCCTGTGTGCTCTGTCCCTCTGCTCCTTGAGTGTTGGTTTCTGTGGTGGTGTTGCCTGTTGACCTGATTTGGAGGGATGCACTTCCTGACTCTCTGGTACATCCCATTTCCTGACTGATGGGAAGAACTTTTCCTCTGGTCCAGAGTCTTCTGGGATCTTTACCCCAGCTACCTTTTTGACATTGTCCTCACTGTGGATGCATTCCACGCTTACCTCTGTCACAGATCAGTTCCCCAAACACCAACCAAGTCACAGATGGTACAGGGTCAAGTCTTTGCTTTGCTACTCGCAGATGTGTAAGCTTTCTCTTGGCTTCTGGCAATGCTCTCACAGCTGCAAGAGTGTCAGGAACACAAATTCCTGTATAGCCAGGCCTGTCTTAGCCTCTCCAGACCTTTCCTGCTCAAGACCTTGGAGATGGCCTCCTGTTTGTCATGCTGGTTCACTGTGAGCCCCTGCCCAGGTGCCTTCCTGCTGGAGCAGCAGGTGGAGCTGAAGGCTGTGGATACAGCACTGATTTCTAAGGACTTACTGCTACAATTGCCATCTTCTGGTGGGCTGGGAATCTTACTTGGTTTTAAAATAAAATAAAACAAAATTCCTTCTTGCCATTTGTACAAATGGACTTTTAAAGTGACAGTCTTTTCAGTAACCAGCTCTGCCAGCCTGAATCTGCCTTTGGTTTGAAGGCAGCTTTTGGGATCTGTTCTGTGCTGCACTGCAGGGAGCAGGTCAAATGCTTGTGAGTTCCCCACCTCAGAGCTGGGTGCTGCAAAGGCTTGGTAAAATGATATTTAACTAATAATAACTAATGATAACTGGGGTTACCAGTATCTGGGAGCTTTAGAAGCAATTCTTTTTAGCTACGTTAGTTTAAAAGCATGAATTCAATTTATGGAATTCAGCACCAGCAGACAATCCTTCAAGGTCGGGAGGAGAGCACAAACCTCCAAATCTGTGCACCAGAACTGCACTGGATAAGCTGAGAAGACACAGCTCAAGTGCTGCATGCCTTGGGAGCTCTGTTGCTTTTGTTCTGGTACTTGTGACTTCCTCGTGCCTACTGGGCACCTTTGGTGCAGGAAAAGCCTGAGCGGAAATTGCTACACAGGCCTCAGCTCTTCCTTTTATTCTTGCAGAACTGATCTCTTATTTGAGCTTGATAGGCGAGTCCACTTCCTGAAGCAGTGAGAAATCCCTTTAAAGCCTTAAATAAGACAGATTTGAGGGAGTTTTAAAATTTATTGATTAATGTTATAGGACTGGTTTTAACTGAGATAGTGATACTCCTTCCATCAGTGGCTCTCCCTATCTCCCTGGACAGCTTTCTCACTGGCCTCCAGTATTTGCCTGCATGTGTGATGTGCTCCTTGTTCTTGTGTTGCTGCTTTGCTTTTGATGCCATGTGTAAGATTATTTAAGGGACCAGAGTACCCTTGCCATGAGCTTCAGAATAGAACTGGGTTTGTTCTAAATTCTAAAAAGAGGAAGGAAACTTGTTTTCTAGCAAAGGTCAAAGTTCTCTTGCTGTCTTCAGCCGACAGGAACACCAGGAATGTGCCTTCCAAATATCTAAAGTGTCTTGCTGTATCTGAAGGTGTGTTATATTTTACTGCATATTGTGGTCTGCTTGAACACCTGAATCTCAAGAACAGAAGGGAGCAATAAACTGAGATGAAACACTATCAAAACAGTGTATGGGAGCTGGCAAAAGGATTGTTTTGGTTTGTTTGTTTGCTCCTACAAACAGGTGGAAATTGTTCTCCATCTCTCTTCAGTGACAGTTCTTGACTATTACTGATGATATCAATTGAATTCTTCTCTCTGTAGCTATATGACTACGACCTTTGTGGTGGAAGCCATGGCTGCTGCAAATGCCCAGCTGAGATGGAAGAGAATGGAAAAACACAAGGTTTGTGTGGGATTTAATTCTCCTTTTCCTCCTGTTGTTTTATAACGTAGGATTTTCTTGGCATTCCCGTGCATCTTTGCCTTGCCTCGTTACTAACTCTAAAGAAATAAATTTCTACTGTATTTAACTTTGCCAAATAAAATACAGCTGTTAGTTCCCTGTGGGGTTGCTCATTAAAGATAGGATTTTCTGCTCCTGCTTTGAAAAATTTCTTGTGCTGTTCACATTTCTTACTGATCACGCTCTCCTTGCACAGAAGCGCTGCTCAATGAATGTGGAAAGGTGGCAGCCAATATATTGGTGCTATTTGGAGTTTGCTGAGGACTATAAATCCTTGCTGATCTCAGGTCATTTAACTGGGACAGGCTGGGATGTCCTTGCTGTTACTTGGGTCCAAGTATCTCAGGTTGTGGACGTTTCTGAATTATGTCCTTGCTGTAAAACTTACTTGTGGCTTTACTGGATCAGAGGGAGGCATAATTGTTTGCACTGATTTAGACCTCTGGCTTGGTGTTAGTGGGATGGAGCGAGGAACTAGACCTGCTTGTGCTGGCTAGATATGCTTGGATTTATTTTTTTTCTCCCTGTTCTGCAATGCTGTAGATCTGCCTGAAGTTTCCAACTTCTTTGTGCCACTTATCACTACATGAATTGGACAGTGTTGCTGTGTGTGTGTGTGACCTGGGGCTGGGACTGCAGAGCCTGTCACTCACTTCAGCCTGCTCTGCTAGTGTCCTCTTCTGCCCTCCACAGCAGCCCCTGGGCTCCCTGATACTGTCTTTGCTTGCAAGTCCTCCCTTCCCTGTTTGGGACCTTCCTTTAGGTGTCTGGAAGTGACCATGACACTGAGCGTGGCACAGCCTATACTGTGGGTAGTAGATATCTCAGCAGTGGTCTGGTCTTTTCATCCAGGAGGATGATGAGGATGAGGATTCTTCCTCTGGAGTGTCTGACAGTGATGTTCTCCTCCAAGATGGCTACGAACGGGCAGAGACACGGCCTATCCTGTCAGTTCGTGAGTACCCAGTTCATACTTTCAGTACTTTCACTGGTGTGAGGCCTCTTCTCTGCAGACATTCAGACAGTCCAGTAGACTCCTCTGTCCATTTCACTCTTAGTTGTACCTGCTTTCATCCCAAAGTCCTCGGCACTTGCCAGATAAGACTCATTGAGAATTCACTTTGCCTTCTGCAGCCTGATAAAGATCTTTTCCCTCTAGGTCACTAAGATGAGAACATTTTATTTTCCAAACACCTTTAAACTAGCTTCAGCAGAGTAATTGGCCCAGTGACTCTGCAGCTGTGGAGTTGTGCATACTGTCCTTCAAACTGCTGCTAGAGCTTCCCAAGTATCCAGGTAATCTGGCTTCAGGGCTTATTGGAGGGACTGGTTGAAACACTTCTTGTTTTTTAACTTGCAGAGAGACGTGGCTCAACCAATATCTTTGAAATCACTGAGAGGGTGGAAATGGGCCAGATGGCTTCCATGTTCTTCAATAAAGGTAAGTGACAAACATTTTCAAAAGTCCATTTGGGTCCTCCTGCATGTTGTGTGTATGGCTGTTCCATAAGTTTGCATGCTTCTCAGTGTGGGATTGCATCCTGAGTTTGTGATAATTCCACCCAAATGTGCTGTTTCTTCTCTCTGTGGACTGTGTACATCCTCCTGTGTGGTGTTTCTATAAAGTATTTATGGGCCAGAACCTGCTGTGGTGGGCATGGAGCCAGCAAAACACTGCAGGTTATGGGAGCAGTTTCTTGATACAGGCAAGTGTAAGTCAGTGCCTTTTCTGACTGCAGTTCACCTGTGTCTGAACTGCATCTGTCCTCTGTGATCTCCACTGTCTGAAGCAGTAGAGCCCAGCTGTAATGTTTTCCAGTTGCATTTTGGTTGTAGCGTTTGAGAGTGAGACATTCAGGCTTCCCTGAGCCTTGTAAATAGCAGTCAGAAGGAGAGGGACTTCTGATAGGAATTGTCTGCATCTGGGTAATCATCAAGAGAGTTGGGACATGAACTGCTGAAGAGGTCCCTGCTGAGGATGTGGCAGACATCCTCCATGGCTTGTCTTTTTGCTTTTAAATGTCTTTGGTATGCCAGGGAACAAACTTTTACCCTGCTCCAATAAAGGCCCATCCATTGCTGTGTGTGATAGAAATGCAAACCACAGCAATGAAGACTCTGAAACCTGTAAAGCAGGACAATGAAATGCTGCGCAGAGCCAGAACATCATCAGACACCATGGCTGTGCAGTTTCGAGCCTGTCAGCCCCCATTTTTGTGGAAAGTGATGTTTTCCCTTGTTTGCTGGCCACCTTGCAAAGAGGTGATGGAAGCCTGGGTTTTTTCCACTACATTACATCAGTGTTATGCCAGTGTAAAGCTGTTGCCTCTGAAGGACAGGTGGGCTTAAGGAGTGAATATGCTTTGAACTTTATTTTTTTTTTTATTTTAAGGTTAATAGGAAAAAAAAATTTTAATTTTCCTGCATGCCTCTTCTGGGATTTTGTAGATTTGAATCACTTAGGACTATCAAAATAATCCACCTTGGACTAGGCTGCCACATTTTTAGTCAGAGAAGTGAAGTGTGTCAGAAACATCTTGTTCATGGTCTTGCCGGGACCGCTGAGTTGTTATGACCTCAGGCAAGTTTTCTTGCTTGTTTGCTTTGCTGTGTGTAAAATATGGTGAACACATCCCTATCTCTTGATGTTCCTCTGAGGAGTAATATTTGAGAAGTGCTTTGAGAGCAGTCATGTAACAGGGTTTAGCAGTGTTGCTGAGGATTGGGCTGTGCATGGGGGTCACAGGAGTCAGAGTGTTCTCATGAAGTTTCAGGAGGCCTCTTCTTTGCATGTGCTTCGCAGGGGAGTTGGAAAGGACCCCCAGAAGTTTCTGGGCCTCTCTGGTGCTCAGCCAGTAGAGGGTGCTGGGAATATGTGTCCTCTCTCCATCGCCACTGATGCGGCTTCCGAGCAAAGCGAAATAAACTGCTTAATACTCTTAACTCTTAACCCCTCTTCTTAATGTTACTTTAGCCAGAGTTATCTGATTTCTGTGTTAGAGATCCTCCCCAGGGTCTGCTTAGTCCATCACAAAGGGTTGAATCCATCTGCAGGAACGTGGGTGGAACAGCTGCAGGCCATGGGCTGACCCTACTTGTGACTTCCAGATGGGATGAGGTGCCCGCAGCAAAGGGCCTGGGGTAGCTGTAACCCGTTTGCTGCTTTCCCTTTGTCTGAGCTCAGCAATGAGGCTCCATCCCTGCCATTGATTCAGGGACACCCTCTGGCCTTCGAATGGCTGCAGAGACAGGTGAAGGACCTCCCTCTGCAGGTCCCTGCTGAGGTGCCTCCCTCCCCAGAGCTGCACAGAAAGGCCTTCAGGAAGAGCAGCTGCTCAGTGGCCACTTAGTGCTGAGAAACTGGGCCACACTGGAGAATTCCCAGCTCCAAGCACTAGCCTGTGAACTTTCACAGCTGGCAAATATCTGGGTGTTACTCATGATATACAAAGTATGGATCCAAACCCAAGGTGATGGAGGGCTTTACAACCTCCAGAGGGAAGGCTGATGAAAGCTGTGCGGTAGACCTCTAAAACCCTGATTTCTAGTGAGTTCTCTGCTCCTTTCCCTTGACTGATTTTTATTTTCAACAATCTGACAAGAGTTGAATCTGCAGTCCTAGGAGGTAAGCTGGGGATAAATCTCAATTTCAGATTGTCTGCTTTCTTAAAGGGAGCTGACTTAGGTTTAGGCTGTGAAGAGACTGTGTGCTCTTTTGAAAGAGCTGGCTCTGAAAAACTACTTTTTTTCTTGGTTTAGTTTTTTTTTTTAATGTTGGGTGCTCTCTTCTGTGACTGAGCAGTCTGTTGCAGTAATAGATTCTAGGCACATATATCATGCTGTTTCCTCACAGGAAGTAATTGCTTTTTTTTTTTTCACCCTGTTTTGTGCCCAGTAATGAAAGTATTGATCAGGGAGGGTCAGCAGCAGTTTATTAAAGAGCTGATGCTAAAGTCTTTCTGTCTTGGAGAGGATGAGTTTGGGAGAGGAGTGTCACCTGTGCTTCCTGCAGACAGAGAGGTCTGCATTGGAATGGGGGTGCTGCTGGGTACTGGCTGGTGCTGCTGTGGCTTAGCTGGTCATGTCAGCTTATTCTGTGTGTGGGGCAGCTGAGTCCTGAATCCCAAAACAGAATATCTGTCTGAGTCTGTGTAGTCCTGAGCTTCGTGTCTCTGCAGCTTCTGTCCTATGTCAGATATTTTTAAAACCTTCAACCCTTCTTAATGGAAAATTGCAGAAGACTTCTAGGTAGTTTGTTGCTGTCTCCAGAACAATGAAAAGACTCCCTGACTGTGAAGACACTTTTCACAGAGCAAGAAAACAAGGGGAGAACTATGTGAAATGATCTGACAATTCCTGTATTAAGTCCCTTTGTCTCCAGGAACAGCTCTAGAGCACTAGCTTAGTGTGCTACTGCACAGAAGCAGGGAAGTTCTCTCAGTGCTTTCCTGATACAGCCCCTTTCATGCTAAGCAGGCTCAGCATATGGAATAATTTATTTAAGCAAAGGAGAATCCTAATAATGTTTCCTGACACCCAGACATCCAGGGGCAGTATGATGGCAAAACATGGTAAAGCTTTGGGGCACCCAAGCACTGTAAGAATGAGTCCTCATTCCTGCAGCAGTGTTGTCCTTGTTTGATAGTTGTCACAGCTGTGAGTGTGAGGTTTGCTCAAGCTGCACTGGGATTAAGCATCAGGTGGCATCACAACTTGGAAGTATGGGCAGGTTTCTTGAGCTGTTTTCCTTCAATGTTAACTTCCTAAATTAAATAATTTTGAGGCTTTTATTCTGTAACTCATCTGAAATAAAATATCTTCCAATTTGTTGGTGAGATTTATACAGACTTCCTTGCAAGAAGAGAATCCTGAAGTATCATCAAGCATTTCTTTCTCCCTTTATTTAGCCCTTCACAGCAGTGTCTTGTGTATCAGTAAGGCTGTTATGTGCACCCAATTAATTTCTGTAAGATTTTCTTTTAATCTCATAGGTGATGGCAGGGCAAGCTTTAAATTAAAAATAATTAAAAAAAACTAGACAAAAAACTTATCCAAAAGAAATGAGTAGGGACAGGAACAGTGTGTGTGGTGGCATCAGGGTAAGTGGGATGCAGAAACAGTTTTGAAGCTTTGCAGGATTGTACCTTGTCTCAAGTTGCCAATGGTAGGGAACCTCCCAAAGCAACTCCATTTCAGCCCATTGTAATCTGAGCTCTGCAGGGCCAAATCCCTACAAATCTTATGTATTGTGAAGGTCCTGCAGGTTTTGCAATCAGAGGATTTGGAATCAGCAGAGCCTGAAAACATTCTCTCTGCATTTCACTTTGTCAGGCTGTGCTCACACTGAGTCTGAGAGCATCACCTGGATGTTTGCCTGTGGCTGTTCAGAGCTGACAGCTTTGTCTGGCAGGTGACTTATGTGAGACCTGTTGGTCTTGACTGCAGGATGGGCTTGGACTAGAGGGTTTATTTAGTGTCAGTGCCAGGTATAGAAGGAGGCAGAGTGGAGCTCTGAGACCCCTCATGCCCCATCAGTTCCTGTTCCATGGTAAGTTCCCTGAGCTTGGGTGGAGTGTGCTGCAGAAATTGTGGAGGCAAATGGTGATTTAAGATCTTAAAAGTTTTGTATATTTGAAGCGTAGAGAACAAGAGTCTCTGTGTACTCTGCTGAATCTGGACAATATTTTCTTTTTCTGCAGTGGGTGTCAACCTCTTCTATTTCTGCATTATTATCTACCTCTATGGAGATCTAGCAATCTATGCAGCAGCGGTGCCAGTCTCCCTAATGCAGGTGACCTGGTAAGTGTGCTTACTTCTGAGGGGCTGTGTGCTGCCAGGGAACAGGGCAGGCTTAGGGTTTGATGGGGTGATAAGTCTGAGTAGGATCATCTGTACTTTCCAAAGCATGGGGTGGAGAAATGACTCAAGGACAGCTCATCTCTTGTGGGTGGGAGGTGAAGTTGTTTTGTATTCCCCACCTGAGTGCCTGCTGCCTGCCTGCAAAGTAGCTGACCTGATTCCAGACAAGTCCTCAGGTGTGAAGTATTTCCAGCTTCAGCACTTGCAGACATGAGACTTGTTGCTCCATAGTTTGGCTGCAATACTCTGCAATATGTTGCCTTCTCTGTCTCTTTGGGTAAGAGTTGAGGGGTGTGATGCCTGAGGCCAGTGAGTGGTGATGGTACATGGACTTAGCTCTGGACTGGGAGTGGTGCCTTTCTCAAAGAAACTGATAATAAAAAAGATTGGTTTGATCAAATCTGAGCTGGATTTGGACTTCTATCTCAAAAATGGAAAGCCTCAGCGATCCATAAAAGATCTAAGCTCACCAGCTTGATGATTAAATGATGAAACTTGCAAATAACTGCAGGCAATTCAAACCTCCGCTACTCAGTGACTTGCTGTGTTACACTCTAGAAAATGTAAGGAAGTGAGTTTGATCAGGGACAGAGAGGAGGATTGGCCTCTGCTCATTCTTCTTTCTTGAATGCAGGAGAGGGGAAGACATCTGCTAGGAGTTAATTACTGTCTTTTGTTTCTCCCTCCTTTCCCAGCAGTGTCACTGGCAACCATTCTTGCAGTGTTGGAGATGGCACAAAGTACAATGACACAGACAAGTGCTGGGGGCCAATTCGAAGGATTGATGCTTACAGGCTGTATCTGGTGAGCTTCTGGAATTGAGATGACCACAGTTGCCATTTAAACTCTGCGTCTAGTGCGTAGGGATTTTTTTTCTTCTAGAAATAATATAGTTCAAGTGAACAACAGAATATGAAACTTTTGGTTCAGTCTGACTTTTTTGGCCAAATATCCCCTCCTTATTCTTGGCGACATGGCTGTGTTTTAACTTATTTGCCATCAGAATGATCCTTATGGTTTTGAGTTGTGTCCATCTTAGTGTATAGTTTTATATTGCTTAAGCAGGTGAGGTGTTTTTGCCAAAGGCTGGGTTTTTCTTCACTGGGTTTTTCAGTGGCTGGCTAAGTAATATTTGCTTGGGGGTAATTGTTGTCAAGATACTGAAGTATATTAAACTCACTTGAGTGCTTAGAATATAAAATACCCAGAGCTGGAAGAGACTCACAAGGATCATTGAGTCCATTCTTTATGTGAATAAAATTGTTAATGCTGCAGGAGAATCTGCTACTTGAAAGATGATGGAAACAACCATCTTAGATGACATCCAGTGCTATACACTGCCTTAGTAATAGCTTTATCTAGTTCAGGATTGTCTGTTGCATCTAATGCTGTGCTGGCATTCTGCTCTGAACCCAGGGTTTTTCCCAGAGGATGATGAACATGGCTTCTCTAGAGCCTGGGGAGTGCTGAGCACTCATATTTGGAGACAGATGTTGGTAGGGCAAAATGTGAGGAGGGAAGGATGCTAGTGCTGTGTAGTGTGGCTTCTGTTAAGGGTCTCAGTGAGAATTTTAAGTAAAAGGAATGAGGGTGGCTGTGTGTGTACAGAGAAATCCAGAGGTAATTTTGGAGTTAGTACATTTTGGACATGCAGTGGATCACATCCAGTGTTATTGCAGAAGTGAGAGTTGGGCCTCAGAAATATTAGTGAATGTCAAAGTCTAGTTAATTATTTAAGAGAAATATTATTGCTTTATTAAATTCTGTCTTGGTCTGTTTCTTTAAAACTTCTAGAAGATTGAAGATTTTCTTCCTGAATTTCAATAACTCTCCCCGACCCAGCAGAAGGAGCTAGTCAGAAAAGGCAGACATGCATTAATTACTGCCTCTGTCTGTCGGATATTATGTCTATAATTCATGAAGATAATTGTTGTTAGGACTTGCAAAATTAAAAAAATTAAGACTGTGTAAGCATTAGACTTGCAGTCTGTGTACATAACTCTCAGAGGAGCTTTTCCCTCTGCTTGTCTTGTGGATTTGGAGAATAAATATGTTCAAAGTCTTTGCTAGTGGTTAATCCTTTCCTGCTCAGTAACTGGGATGAGGCTTCAATGTTGTTCTCTGTGCCCTCTTAGATGGAGGGTGGGATTGTTTGTGGGAGAGCAGACCAGTACGTAGTGGGTTACTGGTGGGATAGTAACCACCAGTATAGTGGTGGTTACTATCCCACCAGTGATACACAATACAGTGATTCCCAATAGTGAATACACAATCACTATTTTCAGGATACTTCTGGGTGTCAGCATTACCTCTAAGTTCTGCTTTTCTGTTAAAAGTCTCTAATGCTTCTTACTGGGTGAGGATGGGAGTAAACTAGGACTTGTTCTGCATCCAGCTCTTCTGGTCCCACTCCCTGCTTGACCTGTGTGATTTCATTCTCCAGGAAACAGGGAGGATGGTGACCTCTCTAGAGAGGGATAAGAGATGCAAGCATTTATAAAACACTCAGACCACAGTACTGACCCTGGCTTTGAGTTTGGGCTGCCTCTGAAGTGGCTGTGCTGGCTAATATTTTTCACCTGCTGTCCTGGTTACTATTTTCCCCACTGTCCTGTTTGCCATGTGGGTAATTAATGACCAGTTGAGCTCTTAAACTTTCTGAGAGAAACCTGGGGATGGGAGGGCAGGGTAAGGAAGTCACTTGATGTCAGGCAAAAACCTTAGTAGTAAACCATTGTAATTATCTCTACACATTTTTTCCAAGCTTCTTGTGTATGGAAGTAGAGTTTTGAACATGCCAGAGAAACTGAAACCTGCCTGTCTGAAGGGGAAAACACAACATGAAAGTGAGGAGGGGAGAGATGCATCAAGAGCACAGCTTCTCTTGGTCCCAGGGGATCATACCTATAGAGAACTATTCTGTTTTCTTAACTTTCTATTTTGAATTCTTGCCTGATGGAATAATTCAGGTTCCACGTTTCAGTGGACAAACAAGGTCTCTTTTTGCAAACAAGTTCCCCTGTGGCAAGGGGACAGATGGACACTGTGATCCCAAAAGAAAGCAGCTGAGTTTTTGGATCAGCCCTTTTGTCCTAGATGCCTGCCTCTAGTTTTCCTACCTTATTTTAGTACTGTATTTAAATTTAAGTGACTTTTAGGAGGAAGATGTGTGGATGTAACTGAAACTTCTTGCCCATTCCAGTGAAGCAGTTCTCTTGAAGGAGTATTATATTTCATACTCTGTGCGTGGCCCTACAGAAAACCTATTTTGGAAGAGAATAATCTATTTGAGCTTTTCTGGATGAATGGTGCCAATGGGAGCTGCTTTGTGCCAAGTCCCACCAGTCTGCCAAAGACCCGTGCTGCCTTCCTCCTGGCAACTTTTTCTCTCCCAACACGGTGTCTTCTTTTCAACAAAAACTATTTCAAACATTGATTCTTCAAGCTAGGGATGGAGAGAAGAATAATAGCTGATGTAGAAATCCTTTTTCACGCCTTATTGTCCAAAAAGGCTTCTGGAATCTGTCTCTGCTCTGATTAGTGTGAATGGAAGCTGAAAACTATGTTCATAATGAGAATATTTAGACAGATTAAATTCTTCTCTTGAGACTTGCTTGTCTGTGCAGCATCTTTATTGCTGCTCCAAGATTTCACACCTAAGTCTGTCTGCAGAGTCTTCAGAGACTGCTAGGCCCCTATTAACCTTTGTCTGAGCAAATGGTTGTCTTGCTTCTTGTTTATAAATTGCTTTGGAAAATAAAAACTTGCAAAACAAATAAATAAAGGCAAGTGCAGGAAACATGTAAATAGACGTTTGCTCCTGTCCCATCACCTGATGCTAATATTTGCCTCCTTTTTGGGGACCATAAAAGACCTGAGAGGTTTGAAGGGTGAGCCGTGCTGTTCCACTTCTGTGAGGGCAAGACCCTGCAGGACAAATTTTCTTCCGAGAAAGTCATGTGTTGGACAGCCCAGCGACCTTGTTTAAGGCAAGCAGTGATCACAGTTAGAGCAGATCGATGGCTTTCTATCTTTGCTTCAGACCCGTTACCACCCTGCCATGTCCTCAACAGCTGGAGTGACTCCCAAGTCCCTTGGCTGTCTCTGGCAATGCTGAGGACAGGGTCACATTCTCTGAGTGCTGAATTCACACTTCAGTGCAGCTGCTTTATATCATGCTCTCTGTAGGTTCCACTGGGCTATGCTGGCGAGGTCGTGGGAAAGGGGCAGCAGATTTAAGTTTCAGATCTTTAATTGTAACACTTTCTTGTCTTTCTGTCCAAGTCGCATGGGAATATGATATGATAGTCCCTGTTTCTAGAAAGCAGGTACTGAGATAAATAAGAGATTAAATCCTGGGGATCAGCAGCCATTCAGAGTGTCTGATTCAAACTGTGTTCATGACCTGGCAAACCACACTTCTATTCTGCACCAGGGCAGCTGTTGAGGCTGAAACCTCTACTCTATCCCCAGCCCTCCTCTTCTGGCAATCTGGGACATGGTGTCTTCCCATGATGGAAAGGAAATGGTTTAAATTCTCGAGGGGAGCCATGTGCCTTTCAGAAGAGTCACTGGCACAGGTACTCCTGGTAGCCTGGCTCGGTAGCGCGTCAAAGCCACCAGGTGCATCTGTTCTGTCTGAGTCTCTTGGTTTTTTTAGCTGATTGGGAAAGGGACTCGGCATCCGCTTGCGCCGGTTCACAGATGCTGCAGTTTCGCAGGCAGCCCAGCGGGCGCAGGCTGGACGAGGATGGGAGCGCAGATGGTTTAATGGAGATTATCCCAGTTGGAAACGTGCTTGTGCAGTGACTAAAATGAACGGGCTCATAGGCGCTTGCTGTCCCTCTTCAGGAGGGAGCAATGTCACCCAGGCCTGAGGCTCTGATCGGTGACCAGAGCGGGGCTGGGCTGCAGCTGCAGGAGGCTGTGCAGGGGGATGAGGTGGTGGTCTGAGGACACACGTGCTATTGTACATTGCTCGGTACTGCCAGAGCTTAATCAGCAAATGCAAGGGCTGAACTGATCAGTGTTGATGTGGATCCCGCCGGCCTGGGTGCAGTTCTGCCTTCCTGGCCCGCTCTGGCTGTGGGCTGGAGTGCTGGGCTTTGTGTGCCTGCTTTACGTGCTCTGCTTCTCTCCATGGCATTTCTGCTTCCTGGCTCTGCCTGTGCCCTGCTCTGGGTAAAGGTATCTCAGATTTTTATTGTTGAAATAGATCTTTTCAAATGCATTTACCTGCGCTGAGGCAGTTTTATCAGCATGTTTGGTACATGATGCTCTCGTGGCCTCTCGGTCCATTGTTGGCTACTGTAGATTTTTTTGTGTTTGTTTTTTGTTTTATATTTTGCCTCCCAGCAGTGATATGAGGGGAGCCTTCATGGCAGTACTTGAACATCCATGCTTGATCTAAGCTGTCTGTTGCAAACAGGGAGCTGGAGCAACAGAGCTGGAGCAGTGCTGCAAGCAGAGCGCTTCTTTCAAGGGCACCTGGAAGAAGCACTCCACCATTCCCTTTGCAGCAAGTGCTTTTCCTCTGCCCTGCCTTCCTCAGCTGTGTCCTGCAGCAACATTTGGTAATAAATGGGTCACAGCTGCTGTCTCCTGGATATTTATTCTTACAGGTCTCAATGTCTAGAGACCTTGAGAACCTGTGGTGGGGAAGGAAGCTGCCTCAGAGGCAGGAGCTGGACCAGGGAGGGCTGATTTCATAGCACATCAGTCAAAAAGGTTTGGGGTTCTTGTCCTGGGCTCCCAGAGTGAGCAAGTATAAAGGAAGGAAAGCTGATGTAAGTTTATCCTGATGGTGTGAAGTCATCATCTTGTTTAAATAAATTGCTTAAACTGTAGCATTGTTGTGTTCTAGGCTACTTCAGTTTGCAGTAAGGATGCAGCAGGACTGGGGCACTATTAGCTTGTCACCCTGCATATCCTATAAGAAGTTATTCATGGTAAGACCTTCTTGCCAAAAATATTGCATTGTATTCCTTACTGCAAATGCTTTGATGTGGTTTACTATGATACTGATATAGAAATAGAAATAAATGTACAAAAGAGGCATCTGCTGCTTCTGTGCATAAAGGCAGTTTTGAAAGCCTTCAAAATAAGAAAAAGCTTTTCAAGAGTCCAGAATGTTGTGCCATTTCTGTGTGTACAGGCCACCTGAATTTTGAAGCATTGCTGTGACATGAGAGGAATTAGTACCACATTAAGTATCAATATCAGTAGACCAAATTGTTATAGGTGCCCCTGAAATAAAGTTTTGCTTGGCTAAAAACCCTGTCTCAGAGGCTGACTGGAGTCTTCTCATGCCTTTTGTCTACTCAGCCTCCAAAAAGTAAGGTCAGTTAAGTTATTGCTTTGGTCTGAAGTGGTTGAAGAGGGATAGGAGCCAAGTTCTGCTATAATAAATGGTGTCTGGGTGTGGAATGGGAAAGCAAGTCTCAACTCTTTTTAATCTGCAACTAACAGGTTGAAATTGGCACACGGCCTTGTTAATATGGCATAAATCCTGCTGCCTCCATCCTGGTCCATTCTTCTGTGGGCTCATCAATAAATCCTTTCAATTGCTTGCTCATCATATGCCTATGACAGATAAACTGTCTCTACTGGAGGTTGCTACACTCCTTGTGTTTCCTAATGCAAAGGGATCTTCAGATAATAACTGTGAAAAAGAGGTTCCTCCTGAGCCATCAGGAGAAGAGGCAGATGAGTGTGGTATTGTGGAAGTGAAATATAAACTTGTTATGCCAGTGACCTAAGAGCTGGAGTTCGTCTTCTGATGGGTGATTTTTATTGCTTCCTTGTAACTGATGGCATTTTGAGTAAAAGAAACATCAGCCAGAAGGCAAATACTGGGTGAGAGAGTCAGCCTTTGGGACCAGACTGAAGCAACTGCAAGACCATGCTTTGAAGCAAGTAACATTAATGGATTAACTTGTCTCTCTTCACTGGAAAATCAATAGTTCAGGGGACTGGAATGTGTTTTCTGTACAGAGCTGTCTGTTCACAATGAGAAGTGGGTTTTTGCTAAGTGGAGCTTGGGTTGTGCTTGTCACTTGGATGCTGAGCTTTTCCAAAGGACTCATCCTGCCCCTCTGGCACCTCCAGCAGGCTGGCAAGGGCTGTCTGGAAGGGGAGGGGTGCTGTGGTGCTGCTTGAATGCATGGCCAGGTGTGCTGCAGGTGCTACCAGCCCTTCAGAGAAGCAAGGTGCAAGAGATGCAGAGATACAATGCACAGAGACCATCAGTGAGCTCAGACTCTCTTGGCTTCCCCAAGGAAGAATGTCCTGCACACCTTAGTGCTTGGTTTGACTTATCTGGTGTTAGATGGTGATCATGAACCTTGGAAGCAAACCAGCTAAACAAACTGGGTGAAGCAGTGGCTTTAGATAGATCTCTGTTTGCTTTTCTGCACGTTCTGCAGTTGGGAGCTCACCAGAGGTGATGTTGGGCTCGAACCACAGCCCTGCTGTGCAGCACAGCCACTCTGCCAAGGCTGAGAGGCCATGATGCTGCTTTCCCTGAATAAAGCTGTCCTTTGGAGTCAGCTCACTTGGGCAGCAAGGCACCAAAACTGACACTGTTCTCTCCTGATACTGGAGACCAATCTCTCCTGAATAGGGCAGGTGTCAGAACTAATATATGTGATCACCCACTCCCTACACCAAGTGACAAAGGTTTAAAAAGGGCCTTTTAAAGTTCCTTTCTTGGGCTAGGTTGTTCCAGCAGAGCCACAAATCTTAGATTTTCAGAACATTTGTAGAAAATAAGTAATAAATACATTTCCCCTGTGCAGGGTTACCTTTTGCAATGATTGTGACAACATCCTAGGAGCCAGAGTTGGAGAATACCTGTTAAGTCAGCTAAACAATCCCCTAGGAAATGCAATATAAGCCTTTTTCTTAACAGCATATTTTCCAGTGTTCTGTTCGGTGCTTTAGCACCAGCTTTGTTTTTAAACAGAGGTCTGACCTTGCTGCCTGCTTGATTCGCATCAGTGTTTTCATCGAGTAAGACAGCAGTCTTGATCTCTCATCCCCTGAAATTACTATTAATTCCTTAATATACAGGTAGAAAGTACCAGGGCTGCAGAACTGTGCAGTTCTGCTGCTATGAAAATTATCAGAAGCTGTGGAAGAAAGCTCTGGACAGACCCATATATCTTTTTACTCCTAAGTAAATCTACAGCTTAACACCATCCTAAATTGCACTGTGTGTCTGAGTGCCATCACTGAAGCTCTTGTCCAAAAATGGGGATTTTTGACATCAGCAAATCCGACATGTACCTCATGCTTCTGTAAGCAGGACCATAAATACAAATAATGCAGCTGGGATTTATCTTGTAAGTTGAAGTCGGTATAATGCTCTGGGGCAGAGCTGATCTCCCAAGCCTGTTGCACCTGTTTGATGTGCACTGTGCAGGGAAGAAGGCTGGAAGTGAACAGACGCCCCACTAGCTCCAGGCAACAAGGCTTTATCTCTTCTTTTGTGCTGAGTAGTTTCTAAGTGAGGGACTTCCCTTCAGGCAACTCTTGCATGACACAGTGAGCAGGATGATGCTGCCCCTGAAGCTACATCCTCCAGGCAGCTGGAAAATCCTGTGAAACTCAACTGAGAAGTTTGTAGGGGGGAAAAAAGTAAAGAGGACAAGTAACGGCTTAGTGGTGGAAGCACTGTTGGTGTTGTGGCAGGCAAGGGCTTAGTGGCCGTCAGGAATATTCATCCTTGCTGATCCCAAGTACCTCCTAACCCTGGCAGCTTGTAGCTTGATATGTTTGCAGGGCCCTCTGTGCATCCATGTCATGCTGGTCCACATCTCCCTTGTTTTGTGCTGTCTAACCCAGGGGCTTTTGTAGTCAATATAAATATTGTTGTAGTTGCCAATGCCCTGCCAGGAGAGGCTACAAATATGCAGGAATTTGGGGCATATTTGTGTATAAAGATGATGCCCTCACATTTTCTCGGAGGAAACTCATTAATCTCATACCATGCTAATGAATTGGGGAGGCAGAGAACAACTCCTCAAGGTCACCCAGTGTCAGGACAGAGGAAAGCTCCACTTTCATATGCTGTGGGAGATCAGAGCAAGCTGGTGGTGGCGGGTACAGCCAAACTTGCCTCTGCACCTCCTCTGCTGTCCTTCCAAGTATCACAACCCAAGCATTCAGCTCTCCTGCATCTATCCACTTTGCTGCTTCCCTCCTGCTTGTTCAGATGCAATTAGGAGATGCAGAATAAGGGGGAGCCAGGGGTCAAGGAGGCGGTAAAGTGATTACAAGATGCTGCAAATGGCTGTGCCATAAATACTCCAATGATGAAAAATTAAATGCCAGTCACCTCGGGGTTATTGCTGGCCTTTCTCTCTCTCTTGTTGTGAAAAATGATAATGGAAGTGTATTTACCCCAGAGAGTGTAAGCTTGCTGCTGGCTGTGATCCTGCACACCCCAGGTATGCCAGGAACAGAATCCTTGCACCTAACGACTTTGTGAGAACGCATTGTGCCTGAATTCCTTCAAGTTAAGTGGAGAAAGAAGTGGTATTTCAGGGAATTCTTTCCAAAGTGGAAAGTTCCTGGTGCTCAGAGATTGACCAGCTCCAGAAANNNNGGAGCACCCTCCAGTACTGTCTTGCTGTCCGTGTGCTGCTTCTGCCTTGGCCTCCCAGAGCTTCATGTGGAGGCTGCCCTGTTCACAGCTGGTGTTTGGTGTGTTGGGTGTCCAACAAGATCAGTGCTTAATGACTGTACCTTTTTGCTGGGTGGGCAGTTAGAATCAAATCCTGGTGCTGGGCTAGAGCCTTTAAAATCTCTAGATAGTATTCAGATCCACTGAAGTTGGTATCTTTGGGGATACAAGCACTTCTTTTCATCCCTTGCAGAAGGTCTTCCATTTTGGAAGAGGCATTAGGATCCCTGTGGCACAGTAACTGTTGGGAGGCAGCATCCAGCTTAAAGGGTACTGTGGGCGAAAGGCCACTTTGCTTCTCTGGCAAAAACCAGCCTGGCAGCAGCCAAGGTCTTAATTCCTGGAGGACGTCTCCTCCCTGCCTGAAGGAACTGGGGAAGAAGGTGGGTGAGGGCTCCTCAGTGCCAGGAATATGCCTGGTGTGAGTTATGATTATAAAGCTCTGCCAGGTGTCCTGAGAGCAGCACGTTAATTACCGGAGCTGCTGTGGTAGCTGCCTGCTGTACCCAAACTATAGCTGCCCTTGTTTCTTCAGCTATAAATATTCCTTGTGGATTGTCTGGTGGCTATGGCCTCCCTCCATTGTGACTTCCTGACTCTGCAGGGGATATGGAGGTTAAAATCCCTCTTGCCTCTCAACTTCATCTTCAATCCTTGTTCTGTGGCTGGTTTATCTCTTTTCAACCAACTCTGAGCTTTGTAACAGCTTTTCTGCTGATAACTTACTGCCTATCAGCACAGCCCCTGCTGCACCCCTGCCTCTAGCCTTGAGAGGCTGTGGATTTTCAGTTTGGGGTTTTCTTGGGGTTTTTCTTTTAGCTCTCTAAAAAGCTCCTTCCTGAACTCCTTCAGACTCTTTCTGTGTATTTATATTTGTACTGTCCGCTGCGAGGGGTAAAGCTTTACCAAGGCAAGCTTGGATCGCCGCCCTTGCTGATAGGCCATCTGGCTCTGTAGCTTGAGATATGAGCTCATGTAGGACAGAAACATGGCCTCGTCACCCTAGCGAAGGGGATGAGAGATGGCAGAGGGGACACCACACTCAAGACCCTTTTCCCTTAAGGTATTTTAGCTGAAAAGCCCTGGGGCCCTGGCAGGAGCAACTGGAGCCCACCTTGGGGTAGCACTGCAGTAGCCACAACTTGAAGTGGGTACAGAGGAGCTCGCAGAGGCTGCAGGTGTGTGCTGGGAGAGCTGCAGGTAGGTCTGAAATGCCATGAAGCTGTTTTCTTTATCTAGGAGTTCCAAACAAGAGTGGGGAAAAGCACCATGCCTTTAACATTTCTCTCCGAAGTCAGCCCTAAAAATTCTCTGAGGATGTGAATAGAACACCTGTTCCTAAGAAATTACTAAAGGCGATAGTATTCCTATAGGAAGGAAGATATTCCTTCCAACCAGGAATAAAACCTCTGCCCTGTGCCCATGCCAATAAATCCAGTTATGCTTTTTGGACTTCTTTTTCCCTACATGCGATACACTCTAGTGGAAAGCACCTGAGGTGGGAACAGAGTATCCCAGTTCCCTGACATCTTGTTTGCTCTCTGTACTCGCACAGTCGGGTTTTGTTGGATTGTTTCATCTGTCCCTTCTAGTGCTCATCTGAGTTGTGAAATAGCTCTGAGCTCGGGGACATCTTGCAGAAGCAGAGCGAGTGTCAGAGTTGCCAGTTCTGACAGCATGTAAGAAATGTCTGCTTTCCTGCCGTGCTCAAGGAGACTTTCCTTACGTCTGAGCACTGAGTCAAGCAAAGCATCCTTTGGGAAGTGCTCGTCCAGTCAAGCCTGTATCTTGTTGGTGTCAGGCTTTGCTGTGGGAATGTTGTGTACCCACAGTTCAGTATCAAGCACTCAACCCTTGTCTTTCCTGCAAAAGTGTCAAAGTCTACCAAGGAGAGTGATCCATTTTATTAAACCAGTGACTTTTTTATGAGATCTTGTCTTACCCCTCTTTAGAGTAGGGTTATTTGCTGTGCTGTCTTGTGGGGCAGAGGTACCATTGCTCAACAGCTGTGACATCTAAACATTAATATCTGCAGAGATGGAGCTGATACCATCCTAAAGTGAAGTTTGTCTGAGATGTTGTCACTTCTATAAAAGGGAATCAAGAACTCCAAGGAATGAGATGGTTTGGGGTGGCTTCTACTTTTGAATGAGGGTGTGAAAGTCAGGGAGGAGGAAAGGAAAAGGCAGGGTGGTTGGGAGCCCAAAGGGAGATTACATCTAAGGAATGAGCACTACAACACCTCCATCTTCACCTTAAAACTGAGGAATCATTGCTCTGTTATCTGAAACTTAGTAACTTCTCATTGGTATGATAGCCCTGTGCTGCACAAACTATTTTATTCAAAAACTCTTGCACTTTTTGTAGTGCTCCTGGCACATTTGCTGCATTTAACAGTCCTGGTCTCACTTTGCTCAGGTACATATCCTACTTCCACCTAATCTTTCTGGAAGTTTCAAGGCTCTGAATCAATAAGAAGCAATAGCTACTGTTTTTAATTGACTACTTGGCAAGCACCGAAACCAGATGTAATTCTTACAGATGAGTTTGTGTAGCATGAAAACAAGCAAGTTCTGATGACAGTTATGAATGAGGCTGGTTTCTCAGATGGTCCTCTTGCAAATGTATGCAGGCACTAGCCATAATGCTGTAACTACTGTATCTGATACATGAATCAGCCACGTTTTGGATGCTAATTGTGCTTCCTGAACTGTATTGGCTGCTGCTGTAAAAGCCACATGCTGAGCAGCAGATGAAAGCTATTGAACTGTACTGGTTCAGAGTGATGGATGGGCCCTTCAGGTCGATAAAGAACCTGTTTGGTCAAGCAGCCCTCTGACTGGCTTTAAAGCATGTTTGTATGGTCTGAAAGACTCCTGGCATCAGCTGGCCATCAGTGGTTGAGAGCTGCCTTGGTGGTCATCTTGGCTGCAACTAAGCTGATAAAAACCTACCAGATGTCCTAATTAATGCTTGATCTTACTCTTGCTTTTATAAGATAATCCAATAAACAAGGTTATGTAACCAAGTTTTAACATAAGAGCTTTAATAAAATATACTTTTGGAAATATATAAATATATAAAAAATATATTCCAGGCAATGGTAAGCCCTAGTTAGTTCCCCTCTGGCAAGAAGACTTGAGTTGACCAGCCTGCTTTTTCATTTTGAAATACTGAGAGCTGACAGGTGCAGAGGCTGGGAAAGTGGTATCAGCTGAGTTGCCAGCTCAGGGAATATCCCAGACCTTGGTGCTTGTGTTGCTGTGGCTTGGCTTGGTGGGAGGAATAGATTTGAAGACCCTTGCAGGGGTTGAGCAAGCTGGTGTGCTGCTTGTGGCTCCTACTAACCTGCAGGGAAGACTGTAATTCAGGGTGACAAGCTGCTGTTCTTTCTTCTACCCTCACTGATTGCTCATTTTTTGACTGAAAATGTCAGTAAAAGCAACAAAACCACTGTGTTTGTTAGTCATTAGCGTGCTGGATTTTCATGCTGTTTTTCAGCATGAGAAAGGAAGAGAAAATAAAGAATTTTGCATTTACTTGCTGTGCGTGGATTCCACATACCCTCCACTATGAGCCTGGTGATTTATCTGGCCTTTCCCATTTAATGGAGGAGCTTGGAGGGAAATGAGGGAATCATTCTTAATAGCCAGCCCTGTGCAAAAGCACTGTAATGGTTTCTCTCTGCCATCCTGTGAATTTAGACAACATTTAATAGATTCAGTTCTCCTCTGTAGCTGAAGGAAGCATTCCTTTACCTTGTTTCAATTTAGCAATGAATCAGCCCCCTATGCCTGCCTGTTTCTAATAAACCACTTCACTAGCAGAAAAATTTTAATCAAAGTAGACTATGCCCATTCTGCCTTGGGTGGGTTATTTGCTGAATCTTAGGAAGATAATGATAAACTCCTAGAAAAAACCTCAGCTGCTTCAAGAGGTGAACTGGAAAACTTGGGAGGGTTTTTTTCATGTGCTGGGGCTCTGCATATTTGACTTCTGACAGGGCTGACTGGTACAGTTTTCTATGTAGGTTTTAGATTGTTTGAATTACATGTGTAATGAAGTACCTTGTGAATTATTTCCCTCTGGGGGAGACTGGAGCTTGGAAAACATCAGGTAGACAGTTTGGGTATATGTCTGAGGTGCTTATTTGGACTTACTTTTTACTTAGGTAGAGGTTATGAAACTAATTAACTTAATGGGTTTGGAAGAGCATTGAGGTGTCTGGCACAGTGAGGCAGAGGAAGAAGACATGCTCCTGCTAAGCACTATGGTTCTTCTCATCCTTTTGGGGATATGTTTTTAAGTAGGGTTCCTGACCTTGGGGCTCATTCTGATGGTTGATGGTGAGATTAGCTCTAATCCAGGGACTGAGTCCTCGTCCTCATGTCCTGGCTGTTGGTGAGAAACTGCCCCCTTTTTCCTGCCCTGTGCTCAATCCTGTTGAGCTGTACACAGTTTCACTTAAAAATGATGTTGATCTGGATGTTTAATGTCCAGTTCTGCCCAGGCTTTCTTCTTCCAAGCAGTCCATTGTGTTCTGTAGCTTCCCTTCCTAATAGTGGTTGGCACAAATCCCGGCAAAGCAAGGCAACCTCATCTCACTGCAGGCCTTGGCATTGTTTGTATTGATCCATGAATATTCGTCTTGGATCACTAATGGGTGTCAAGTGGAAAAGGCAATAAATTTCTATTGCACTAGCATTAATCTCTCTCTTGGCTCTTCTGGACCAGGATCTTGTTAAGAAGAGGAGACACTGATCATCCTAAAGGTTGGGGATGGACATTCAAACATACAAGCACAACAACTTGTATCTCTTCCCCATGACTTAAGCAGTAATGGTCAGAGAGGAAGAGAGTTGAAAACCTTGCTGAATGGATTTGGTTGTTTAAAGTGCTCTGAGAACTGGAGAATAATTGCAATAGGTGAAGGACACCCAAGTTCTTCCAGTACCTAAGGATGCTTTTTGATGCTTTTCAGCAGCTGAGCCCCAAATCCACCTTGACACGTCTCCTTTCCTCGGTGGGTGAGGCAAATCTGGGTTTCAGACCCAGCTGCTTTGGTACTTGGTGATTTTGTGTCAATCCTTGCTATGGTTTGAGGGGCTGATTTGCCAATTGGTTCTGGAGCATTCTTATTTGCAGCAGACACCTGTTCCTTAATTATCACATCCTTAGTCCA